>QODF01000014.1:1373803-1394154 GCA_024372805.1 Oostethus manadensis
ATGAATGTGAGTGTGAATGTTTGTTTGTCTATATGTGCCCTGCAATTGACTGGCGACCAGTCCAGGGTGTACCCCGCCTCTCGCCCAAAGTCTGCTGGGATAGGCTCCAGCATCCCCGTGACCCTAATGAGGATAAGCGGCATATAAAATGGATGAATGAATGATTATATAGACGCACGGTGGATGTGTGTTTAGCACATTGGCCACACAGTTAGGAGATCTGGAAGACCTGGGTTCAAATCTTCGTTGGGCATCTCTGTGTGGAGTTTGCATGTTCTTCCCGTGCGTGCGTGAGTTTTCTCCGGGTACTCCGGTTTCTTCCCACATTCCAAAAACATGCATGTTAGCTTAATTGGTGACTCTAAATTGTCCATCGGTATGAATGTGAGTGTGAATGGTTGTTTGTCTATATGTGCCCTGCGTTTGCCTGGCGACCGGTCCAGGGTGTACCCCGCCTCTCGCCCAAAGTCTGCTGGGATAGGCTCCAGCATCCCCGCAACCCTAATGAAGATAAGCGGTATAGAAAATGAATGAATGAATGTTATATACATTATATATACACTGATAAACTGAACATGGTAAAATTAAACCTAACTAATATTATACAGTATATATATATTAGATTTCTATATTATTAGAGTAGATATGCACAATTCTTAACATAACTATGAACTTTAATTTTTTATTTAATGAAATAAATGCGATTCATTTCTCATTTTTAACCATTACGCACTGAAAATTGATATGTTTTGCAGATATATTTATTTAAATAAACAGTTCATCAATAGTACGGAGGTGTGCATGGATGAAAAAAGTAACATGTATTATTTGTCATAATTAATGTGTATAAAGTTGCAGTCATGTAACTTTAATGTATTTTACAAAAATGCACTTTTTTGCTTCGGATGACGTTGTAATGTGCACATATGCCTAATGAAGTGTTAGATATGATCATTACATCTTTAGATTCAGTTTATTATCTCAATGCGTTGTCAGTCTTCTGGAAAAAGAAAAAAAACTGGAAACATCTTTGCAACTGTGTGATCATGGACAGCTACCCTGATAGCAACGCGGTCCAAAGAACCAGGAATAAATGCTAAAGAGAAGCAAAAGTGCAAAGTGAGTGCAACGGGGCCACATTGTTTGTACATTGCTACAATATTTAGTCTGTTGTTCCCATGCTGAGAGCTCCTTGGTAACCGACGTGCGCTTTGCAGCCAGAGGAGCGCGGCCAAATGTTCGCAGATTTATAATAATGTGTCACATCGTGTTGTTAACAATAAATACGAGCCACACAAGCACTTTAATAAGGTCCCGTTAAGCCGCCGAACCTCATTAACACTGTCCACCTCGGCGGACAAGCTGCTGGCTCCTTATAGATATATTGTTTATCCCGACAATCAGGCCACAGTAAACAATCATCTTTTCTAAAAGGGATGAGTTGCAATGTTTTCCCTTCTTTTTTACAAGCCATTGCTTTCGCTGAGTTGTGGGCTTTCTGTGCCAGGATGCATAAAACCACTTGGGCTCCAGTTACCCCCAAATAAAAAGCTACTGCATAAAACAACAGTTGTATAATATTTACAATCCCTACAAGTTTGCGTGCGGCAGCACGGCCTTACAGGTAGAAATCGTTTTGAGCAGAAATCAACCAAATAGATATATCATGGCGGTGATGTTTAATGAATTCACTTCTTAGTCTAATTCAGTGTAATACAAAACCATCCCCAAGGTACACATTGATTTTATTCCCGTCTATTTTTCACAGCTGCGTTCCATTTACTTATAAGATGTACTTTTAAGAAGTACATTTACTTATAAGAAGGATGTCGATGATGATCATGATGCATTCATATGCGTCACCACGGTAGCAGCATCAGTCTGAGTGCTGCAAAGCAAAACGTAAGAGGCTCCTAATGGTACTTTAGCCAGGTAATGGATCGGTCATGCATCACGTGAAACTACGACATCTCCAAGGTAGCGTGTGCCTCGCTGAGCTCAAAGATCTCGTAGTGATGCGCTTTTAAGCTCGTTACTACCATGCGCCATGCTTGCATTTCTGCCTATAAAGATTGGGATGTAGCTGACAGCGAATCGTGATTTGGACGGTTCTCATCCTTGGCATGCGTTGCATTATGTAGATTGTGCCATCTCTGAGATCCTGGCCCAGGTGGAGGAGTTCAGGTACCTTGGGGTCAATAAGGGAAGGATGGATCGCGAGGCTGATCGGTGACTTCTTACCCTAACCTATGGTCATGAGTTTGGGTAGTGACCAAAAGGACAAGATCGCGGGTCTAAGCGACCAAAATTAGGTTCCTTCCTAGGGTGGCCGGGATCACCCTTACAGAGAAGTATTGTCATTCGGGAGAAACTCGCTGTAGAACCAAGGATGCCTTCCGACGCCTGGGGAGGTGTTCAGGGCACATCCGTCCAACAGGCAGGAGCAGTCGGGGAAAACCACAAACACTTATGTCTTCCAACAGGTTTGAGAAAGCCTCAGAATACCCAGGGAGGACATGGACACCATAGCCGGGGAGAGAGAAAACTGGGCTTCTTTGCATGGGCTGCTACACCCGCAACCCAACTACGAATACGCAGAAGATGATAAACTAACTAACAGTAACTGCTGTGACACAGAGAAGGGGCAGGAATAAAGACTCAATCCAGAACCCTAACCCTCTAAGCACTAACCTTAACCTGGACCTGTTCCTAAACTTCTAACCCCTAAAGCCCTGACCGTCGTCCTCCTTTCTGGACCTAACCCAGTGCTTCTTAAGTAAAGGGGCTGGCCCCCCTGGCGGGGTGTGGTGAACTGCCGGGGTAGGGCATGAGAGGCAGTATTAGTGAAAATCTGCCGACATTTATGAATATGTTGTACTCGGCATGCAATTTAACTCTTGAATATGCATGTATGCTTCACTGCATTTCACTGGTTTCCAGTTGGAGTTCAGTCTGTACAATAAATAAATAGCAGGATATCAATCCATCCATCCATTTTCTTCTGCTAATCCGATGTCGGGTCCAGACTTCCCTCTCCCCGGCCACTTTGTCCAGCTTTGTCCAGCGTTCCCAGGCCAGCTGAGAGACATAGTCTCTCCAACGTGTCCTGGATCTTCCCCGAGGTCTCCTACCGGCTGGACGTGCCCTGAACACCTCCCCAGTTTGGCGTCCGGGAGGCATTCTCACCAGATGCCCGAGCCACCTCATCTGGCTCGTTTCAATGCGGAGGAGCAGCGATTCTACTCCGCGTCTCACCCGGATGACAGTGCTTCTCACCCTATCTCTAGGAGAGAGCCCAGCCACCCTGCGAAGAAAACTCATTTCGACTGCTTGTCCTTTCGGTCACTACCTAATTCTCATGACCATAGGTGAGGGTAGGAACGCAGATCGACCGGTAAATTGAGAGCTTTGCCTTTCGGCTCAGCTCTCTCTTCACCACGACAGACCGGTGCGGAGTCCGCATCACTGCAGACGCCGCGCCAATCCGCCTGTCCATGTCACGTTCCATTCTTCCCTCACTCATGAACTAGACCCCGAGGTACTTAAACTCCTCCACTTGAGGCAGGATCTCATCCCCGACCCGGAGATGACACTCCACCCTTTTCCGGGCGAGAACCAAGGACTCGGACTTGGAGGTAGCAGAATATCCAATATTCCAATATTGTCCAACTCTTAATTTCCGATTCCGATATCAACCGACACTGATAATATGTTTTTTTTCACTTTATTCATAATGAGTTCTATTGGCCCAGGGTGCTGTATAAAGTGGAAAAGTCAGGACAATTCCAAGGTCCCTTGACTGCCAGCGGACCTAAAAATCATTAAACAGGGGGCGGGGGCATGCTCTGTTTGTCATGGGACAAATTTCTGGCTGCAACCCTGTTACTGGCTACCTTAAACCAGTTTTTGTAGCATGTGTTGGCTGTTCATAACAAACATGTCTGCCATGTGGCACTTGTTTTGTGGGAGGGAAAATGGGAAAAAATGACATTGCCAAAGATTTTGCTTTTGTCAAGATACAACCCTGCACCAAATGATCGTAGTGATAGCCATTAGCGATCGACTTTAGGGATCATCGTTGAAAAGCAATTATCGGCATTTGCTGATCTCGTCAGTTTTCACGGAAATTGGCCAATACTGATCCCTAGCTATATCGGTTTTCCTTATAGGGGAAAAAACAATACCGATATGACCGATATTACATTTTTATGCCAATATCGGTGGGCCTAACCCCATCTCTAAACCTAACTGTAACCCTAGCTCTAAAGCTCCTACTCCTATTTGGACATGGTTTTTGTGTGAGTGTAAACATGTGATTTACTTCAATGTCTCCAAAGAAACCAAAACATTCCTGTTACCACTACCAACAATAATTGGAATTTTGTGACATTTTTAAGTCAAAATACATGAGAGAATATAGAGACTATAAATGGGAAGCACTCATCAGGACATTTTATTGAAGGTATGACTCCATGTGGTTTGTTAAGTATCTACCAGGTTTGAAGGCGATTGGATCAAAAGTGCGGTACAATGAAGATTTTCCGTGTATGTATGACTTTGCTGTGCCCTTGAACTTTAAGCTTGACATTTGATCGGTGAAAAGCTCACACTCCAAAGGACATGCACGGTTGGCTATGAGGTCTTCTGTGCTGGTACTGTATGTGAGCTCCGCAGGAAAGCCAAGTCGATACATTAACCACGTAGCAAAAGTGTGCAGATATTAGAAGATCCAATCGTGACAGTAACGAGCAAATGAATCAGTGAGCAAGCGAGCCGTGCCGCCATTCCGAATCATTCAGCGGTATCATGAAGATGTGCCCTTTTGATGAACGCGGCGTTAATTACATTAATTCAATATACTAAATGAGTTCTTTGCTCAGTCATCTATCAGCGTGGCCTTCATCAACAAGTACGGTAAATGTAAAATAGTCTCACGGATGCATAGACACCGTCGAGCGCAATCAAGCCGTCTCTGCCGGCTTCCAGAGCAGGAGGTCACAACGTGTAGCGCGGCGGCTACAGCTGCATGTCACTAGGCGGCACAGTCACTAATATGACGGCAATTATAAGCAGCGGGCCTCGGGCTAGCGCGCGTTGTCAGTGTGCCAGACGGAGCCCTTGTTTTGACGTGAAATGCACTCCGGCGCACAGTCGCTGTTCCAGTTGTCGGGGGAAATTTGTGTCCCTTTTCATCCGGAAATCCAGTCAAGGTCGCGGAGTCGCATGGCCAAGTCCCACGCTGTCAGGCGGAGCGCCGTTTTGTTGCGATGTATTTGCTTGTCTTTTCTTACGGCTGTGATTATGCAATGCGAAAATAAAAAATAAGCCTTGGATGCGTTTCAGGAAGTGATCTTTAGACCTTGACATGTGTTTGTTGGTGCATTCACGGAAGGAGACACATCTACTGTATCCTGCTACCCTAAATAAAAAGACCAATCAGGCAAAAGCCAGGAGGTGTGGCCAAAACATAAGGATGCGAGATGGGCACAGGAATTTTGTGAAGGGGTACATTTCTTGATGGGAAGGACTTCAAAAAGGGACAGATGTGGCTGATTAGTTTGAAACCAATTCATTCTGCGAGACTGGGTGACCCAAAGTTGAGCATACACAGAACTGTGCGCTATTTCAGTAGTGGGGCAGGCCCCCATGGAGGGGTGCGGTGAGGGTGCAGGGGGTGGACTAAGGTTGGCATGCTTGGACGATGGTGGTGCCGGCAACTTATACAGTGGTTTGTACAGATAAATACATTCATATTACAGGTTCTCAGTAGTATTTCAAATTGATGGGTGAAAACATTTTTGTCCCCTAAGCGAAATGTGATAGGGAATAATTGGGAATCACTGATTTATGGGCATTTAGTTACTAATCCCACCCCTGAGCCCATGCAAAGATGTTGTTGCTTGACGGCTTTTACCAAACCATGCTCAAATTGGACACACGTGTGGTCGCCAGGCCCCTAAAGGTGCGTACCGAATTCGGCGGTGATTCGACTAATCGCCCTAAAGTTACAGCGTGTGTTTCGTAGAGCGCACTGAGCTCTGCGACAGACTTCAAGTCAATCTGACTCATGGGGTCAAACTTCGGGGTTTAATAACAGAACCACCGTGAGGTGTGTTTGTTGGAGAAGTATTAGCACGGGCAACACAGTTGGGGTGCACGATTTGACACATTTTTATCCTTTTATATGCAGCCTTCCACTCTGCTTTGATGCACTCTGGTGAGGCCTGGTGGCCTTAGATGGTTCACTCATTGATCTTACCGTTCTGGACATCCAAGACGTGGTGCTTGTCCAGCATCCAACCCCCCATGTTGGCAGCGTCCACCTCGTAGCCTTGCAGCACCGCCGTCCGCTTCTCCCAGTGCACCACGTCCAGACACGACTCGTACTCGTAGCCCACTGACACTGAAAGTCGACATCGCAGCAGAGTCAGCAAGCATCGCACCCCTACATAACCCACCCCCCCTCGGTCTGGCACTTTTGGACCGCAGTGATCCTCGCAGCCCATCAGGCATTCGGCTCACGCTCGCTGCACGGTGTGGCTGTTTTGCTGGAGCTGCAGGTTCCGCTGTCTCCCTCTGACTTTGTAATTTACTCCAGCTGGGGTGATTTAGAGAGCACACAGAGTTCATGTGTCCGACCGGCACACTTTTGTGTTTTATGCACTCCTACCCTCATTTGCCTCCTTTATCTTGCGGACACTGAAATAACCCACAACGGCGTGCGAAGCATTATGAATTATTGAAACGCCGCAGCCCGCCGCATGTAGCGCATGATAGTAAATATCATACACCCTGTCATGCGGCTGCAGTCATAATTTATGAGTGAACAGTTATATGTACTTTTCTGGAATGCGCACCTCGTGGTGGTAATGTCGCAATAATGCTGCAACACATGCGGTGTATTGCTATGCCGACAAATGCATTTAATTCTGCTGAACAGACGCTCCTTGATGCAATGTTCCGCAAACCGGTGAATCCATCATAGCATAGCATAGCAATATTGGGACGACCAGTATAGAGATGGCATTGTAGCTATTACATTCTATTTCAATGCAAAGCAGAAAAAATCCAATATACTGTATATAGAAATGTATAAACGTGATTCACTTTGCCATTTAAATTGTGATTTAACTACCGTGTAAGTTAGGCAAGAAAACAACTCACGCTTAATATTAAGCACAATTTAGTGCAAACCTGCCACGTAATACAGTCTTCCCTTGCCAAACGGTGGTTGGAACATCCCTCCATCATGCCATCCCTCATTTTAAAAAATGAATTCATAAATACTGTAAGGACATTCGTAGAAAATGGATGAATGGATGAAAGATCTTTATTTTGTGCTTGTACTCCGGACCATTATTAATCACAATTGAAATACAAGTGATATGTATGTAGTATTTTGGTCTGGCCATGGCATGTCTAACATGATACAATGAAAAAAAGTCCCCCTCCCATTCCATGTGGAAGTGGTAATTTTAGACTCCTTACTTTGTCCTTCTCCCCCACTCAGTTTGAAGCTCTTTCTTAAGTTTAGAATAAATACATTTAAAGCTTGCCGGCCTGTCATGCTTAAGGCCGTGGCCATCTCCTGCAGCATGTGCATTAGGAATGTGGTGTAAACAAAGACTATTAGGAGTGAAAAGGGGTGTTATTTCATGTCCACAGGGCTCTAATAATGGTAAAAAAATGTATTTAGAAAGTCAGAACTGTTTTGTCTTTGCGCCAACTAAGAAACTATACTACTTGACAGAACTTCACTTATTACGATCAGCCCCGGGGGACCAATTACCTGGGATAAACGAGGGATGACTGTACAGACTGTTTTAAGCAGATTTTTCCCCCTTTTATTTTGAAATCACTTTAATGCATATAATATATTGCTGCTATCCAATAACAAACGTGCATGTTAAAATTTTGTAATAAAAAAAATCTGGAAAAACACCACAAATTACTTAATATTTAGATTAAAAAAAAACAATTTTGAAATGCATTAAAAACAAATACTGCATTACTTGTAATCACAACTCAACTGTGTGTATTATACTGTGTGTCTTTTTAACGGCAGATATGTTTTATTTTGACTGATGCGGAATGACTTCCTAGGAAGTGTCTACACTTGACAAGCAGGGTGTCGGTAGGATTCAATCAAAAAGCTCCTTGATATCCATCTTGACCCTCAGGCTGCAAATCTCACTTTCATGCATGGAAAAAGATGAGGTGGCTTCGGGTGACTCAAGGCTACTGAATCTCTATTTCAGCATTATAAAATAAAAATGTGGTTAAAAAAAGATAAAATCAATCACGAAATGCTCTGCTAGGGGTCGATCGCCTGGAGCTAACGAGTCAGAGAAGCTCTGTCCGCGAACTCACCCACAGCCTCTGCCAGGCCGTAGACCTTCTGGTTGTAGGCGTCTGTTTTATCCCAGATGAAGGTGTAGGAGAGGTCAGGGAAGGCCGGGAAGGACTTCTGCAACTGTCGGCCCATGACGGCCACCATCAGGTGCACCTTCATCAGGCCAAAGGGGAGGCGCTCCTGGGTCAGCAGCACCTTCAGGATGGGCTTGTAGCCAGCTGCCCTGGAGCTCAGGTAGACCAGGTTGAGGTCACTTCCTGGTATGGCCACTTGTTCATGGAGGACCTATGAGGTCAATTAGCAACATTAACAGCGAGACAGGCTTTATATATTTTATTCAAAGGGCCTCGACAGCTCCCAAGTGACTTCCAGAGCCCGTTCATGAGCGCCAATCACTTCCAACACTTGCTTCTGACTCGCCCATAGCTAGACGAGTATATGCCTTTTGTAAAAAAAAAAAAAAAAAAAAGGCCTCGCTACACATTTTAAAAACTTCTTCCAACTATGTGGAAGCTGAACATAAAATCATATAATCTGGGACCTGGCGGGCAAACCTGAGTCTCGGGGATGATGGGGCTGTCCTCCGGGGACGTCTTGTACAAGGTGGACAGAGGCGTGGCCAGGATGAGCGGGTCAGGCCTGCTCAGACCCGTCAGGTAGCAGCTGGGGATGTTGTTCTCCTCCCGCTTCATCACCACCGTGTCCATCACGTGGAAGACGTTCCAGGGGATCCACACCGTGCGCTGCAGCGTCGGGAAAGGGACTCGCTCGTACGAGAGCGTCAGAGAGGTGCCGCCGTTTGCCAGCAGGTCAAACCTGCACACATTTTTTAAAGACATAAAAGACACAACTTGAACAATGTGTCATATTTACTGTAGATGTAAGGTAGCACAGTTATTCTCCAAATTCCATTTCCTATTATACTCTCCTTTAGCAGCCAGGTGCTAGCATTTATGATGCAATTTGTGCCTATGAGTGAGCTGCATGCAAAATATGGAGTCACAGCTGTTAATCAATCAATTAAAGGGGACCTGTTATACTCATTTCCGGGCTTTTGTATTGAGTTCTGGACTCTTGTAGAGCAGCTACACAACCCGCACAGAAAGTTTTCTAGATCTTCCAAACTTTGCGTCTTTTCCTGCAGTGTTTCCTTGGGTTTCCTGCCTTGCGCGCAAACAGTCTGTGTAATATACTCCACCCCCGGCCCTCCTCCATGTACGCCTCCCGCCAAGCAACCGTCCCGTGTGACGTGTCATTGACAGATGAGCATATTTCTCTCTTGCTGCCCGGGAATCAGCAACTTCAACCACTTCTGCCTGACGCTTGCCTCTTTAGTAAAGCTAAACAAAATTAGCTTTCCCCCAGACCCGAACCAACATTTCCTGGGAGCCACAGCATTTATCTGGGCTTGCCCTTTAAGGAAGTCTGGGTTGTGACGTTGGAACTCGGTGTTAAAAAAAAAACTCAGCGTGCAAAGCCATCCAAAACTGCTTTCAGGGCTCACTTCCAAATGCGCAAACCTCATTGTCTGACGTGTTAGCATCGTTTAACACGAGAATGCAACATTGTAACAACATTTATAGGCCAGAAAAGAGGAAAAGCATAATAGGTACACTTTAATTCATTAGGGGTTGGACTAAAGTCCTTAGCTGTCCCCCCAATCCCTCGCTCCACTGTCCTCCAAAACCTTGTTTGACCAAAAACCTACCAATTTGCAGAGATCCTCGGTACTCTGAAGTCAAAGACGCGACTAAAAAAAAAGTCATTATGCGGTTTACACCACCATGCTTGTACTTCTCAGGTACATCATTCCCCTCAGAGCAGCCTTCAAATGTTATTATCATTCACCGAATCCAATTTACTGCTCTTGTTTGACCAGGCATGCTGGTTAGAAAAAAAAAGACTCCTTTTGGTTTTCAGAGTTGTCTTTTCTGCCGTGGCAGCCTTAATTAGCTCGGCATTACTTGGGGAGAAGTTACTGGTTTGGAAATGAAGGACGAGGCTTTGAAGTGCTTCTGTGTGTGTGTGTGTGTGCGCGTGTGCGTGTGTGTGTGTGTGTGTATACACTCAACATCCCTGGGCTGGGGGGGGTGAGGCATCTGTGTGGTGACATTGCATGATTTCAGACACACACACACACACACACGCACACAGACACACACACACATACTCGAGCATCAAGCTGTGCAGCTGACCTAAAACAGCCTCCTTTCTCCAGCACTCTCCACTTTGGCCAAGAGCGGAGCTTCACAGCTGCAAAGCAGCGGGCGGCTCTGTTGGCTGAGCAAGTGTGATCATCCTTAAGCGTTTATCACCCTCCTTGTCGGCCGAAATACAGGGCGAAACATGCGGGGAATTGTGCCCACCCTCTGAAGACAGAAGCTGTACGCTTCTCCTGCTCCCTCACAAACACCTTTTTTTGTATTCCACCACACACTGGCGCATGAAAAGTACAACTTTGGGTGAAGAAGCCGCCGCATGAGACTTATTACCGTCTAATGAGGTCCGATACAAGGGCTGTGGCAAATGTTCATTATCCATTACAACAGAATATCAGCAGTAATAGTGTTAGGGTAAATGCTGGGTTAATTGGAGACTCTGTACTCCCCTTAAGTATGAATAGGAGTGTAAATGATTGTCTGTATGTGCCCTGCGATCGGCTGGCGGCCAGTCCAGGGTGTAGCCCGCCTCCCACCCAAAGTCAGCTGGGATAGGCTCCAGCATACTGTAATGAGTGTAAGCGGCAAAAGTAGTATTTAAAAGCAGTGTATGTATTTGTGTCTTTATACTCGTGTGGTTTTATACTATGTAAACAATGATAAAAAGCAACAAAAGAAGTATATAATTTTATACAAATCAATTAAACATATATATTTAATATTAATCAAATTAATAAATATTGAAATACATTTTAAATCAAATTAAATTATATTCAGAAAATACAGTATAAGGGCATTTCTAAGTAAATAATGACATAACAAAATAATGAATTAGATATAAAATACAAAATCTAAAAAAAAACAACATGAAGAAGAATGCGAAGGCTTGTCTGTCAGCATCAATCCAATATTCATATGAAATATTTATGCATATGATGGCTTGTCTTTTAGCATTTACACTCCGCTCTGACAATGCCAATCAAGGCTGAGCATTATCATCTTCATAAAGGCCGAGTTCTTATATTGGCTGTTATTAGACGTGTGCGGGTGTTCCTAATGTTGTGTCGGCCCGGTGCGGGCGTGTGTAGTAATATCACCAGAAGGTCAGCGCGTAAAGCTGATGTTTAACTACACTGCGGGCAGATTGATTCTTGGCCGGTTTATCCGATGCATTTTAAACAGGCCGCCGCCACCACTGTGACATTTGCATGAGCCAATTGTTCTCGCGCCGCATCTTCCATTTGTCGGGATGCGTGCCGGGACGACTCTGCACAAATCTTGATGCAATTTCCCCGGCAGTCGACGCCGCGCGTAAACAACCGCGATGGCAAAGGTCGCCGCCGTCGTGCTGATGGATGAGTGTGTTCACTTACATGCCGTCTTGCCGAGTGACCGTGGAGCCGTACTCGGGGTAGTGCGGGAAAGACACGTTGACTCCAATCAGAGGCGTTCCGTCGCCAGTGAGGACCTGACCCCGGATGACTGACGCCAGGCTGCACGGGGGGAAAAAATCACACACACACACACACACCGAGAGCTTGAATAAACAAACAACAGCAGACGGCGTGTCAACAGGACAGTTCGCCAATGATGACAAAGTGCTGCACTGGCTGGAAGCAACACACTCTCAAAATGTCACCTTTCAGACATCCATAGCACAACAAGGTCATAAATACTAAATCTGATTTTTTTGTACCAGTGAAAATGTACTCTTGTAAAATTAAAACTTTTTTCCATCACATTTCTTGCAATTTCACTTAATAATTCATTTTAATTAGGACGCTACCCTCATAAATTCAGATATTTTTTAACAAATCTTAAAATGGTGATGAATTCATTGAAATATTGTAAATATTATGGTGATGGTTCTCTACTAATTTCACAACATTTTGATTGAAGCAATAGTATTTAATTACTAAGAACATTAGGACTTTTGCCTGGGAATATTAAAAATAAAGTTGTCCAAAAAATCATAGTATGCTATGACTATTATTGTAAGAAATACAATATGAGGATAAGCCGTATATAAAATGGATGGATTGAATTACAATATTTTTCTCATGTTACACAATATGTTACTCTCAAATTGTGATATTTTAACTTTTTCCTCATAATCAAAAAATATTTTTGTGTAATACTGTTGTGTAATCCCCCCCTCCGTGAATTACCACCTTATCGCGGTGGAGGGGTTTGAGTGCCCGGGTGATCCTAGGAGCTATGTTGTCGGGGGCTTTATGCCCCTGCTAGGGTCTCCCAAGGCAAACAGGTTCTAGGTGACGGGCCAGACTAAGAGTGATTCAGAAGACCCCTATGAAGAACAACAAGAGGAGTGATTACACCTCGCCCGGACGTGGGATAATGGAGCCTCACCCTGGAGCCATGCCTGGGGGAGTGGCTCGCAGGCGAGCGCCTGGTGGCCAGGCCTTCACCCGTGGGGCCTGGCCGGGCCTAGCCCAAAGAAGCCACACGGGAACTCCACCTCCGCAGACCCACCACCTGCAGGGGCAAGCGTAAGGGTCCGGTGCTTTGTGATGTGGGCAAAGGTCGAGGGCGGGTGTCTGGGCGACCTGGTCTTCGGCGGCCAAATCTGGTTCTTGGGACATGGAATGTCACTTCTCTGGTGGGAAAGGAGCCCGAGCTTGTGGAAGAGGTTGAGACATTCCGACTAGATATAGTCGGAGTCACCTCAACCCACAGTTTGGGCTCTGGAACCAAATTCCTTGAGAGGCGCTGGACCTTGTTCTTTTATGGAGTTGCTGCAGGGGAGAGGCGGCGATCTGGTGTGGGCTTATTATTAGCCCCCCGGCTTGGTGCCTCTGTGCTCGAGTCATCCCCGGTAAACGAGAGGGTTATTTCACTACGCCTTAGGGCTGGGGAAAGGGTCCTGACTGTGGTTTGTGCGTACGCGCCGAAAGGCAGTTCAGAGTACCCAGCCTTCTTGGAGTCTATCAAAGGGGTTCTGAAGAGCACCCCAGCTGGTGACTCCATAGTTCTACTGGGAGACTTCAACGCCCATGTGGGCAATGACAGTGTGACTTGGAGGGACGTGGCCGGGAGAAATGGCCTGCCTGACCTTCCTGTGGTGTGTTGTCGCTGGACTTCTGTGCGAATCACAGTTTGTCCATAACAAACACCATGTTCGAACATAAGTATGCACTTGGCACCAGGACACCCTGGGTCGCAGGTCTATGATCGACTTTGTGGTCGTATCATCAGACCTGCGTCCGCATGTTCTGGACACGCGGATGAAGAGAGGGGCTGAGCTGTCAACTGACCACCACATGGTGATGAGTTGGATTAGATGGTGGGGAAAGATGCCGGACAGACCTGGTAGACCCAAACGCGTAGTGAGAGTGTGCTGGGAACGTCGGCTTCAACTCTCATCTCCGGCAGAGCTTCGCCTGCATCTCGAGGGAGGACCGGGATATTAAGTCTGAATGGGCCGTATTCCGTGCCTCCATTGCTGAGGCTGCCAGTCGTACTTGCACCCGCAAGGTGGTCGGTGCCAGTCGTGGTGGCAAGCCCCGAACCCGATGGTGGACACCGGGGGTTAGGACTCCTGTCAAGCGAAGAAGGAGTCCTATCAAGCATGGATGGCTTGCGGGACTCCCGAAGCAGCTGACAGGTACCGGCAAGCTAACCGAGGTGGCTCGGCCATCTAGTCCGGATGCCTCACGGGCGCCTCCCTGGTGAGGTGTTTTGGGCATGTGCAGTTGGGAGAAGGCCCTGGGGAAGACCTAGGACACGCTGGAGGGACTATGTCTCACAGCTGGCCTGGGAACGCCTTGTTGTCCTCCCGATGGAGCTGGAAGAGGTCGCCGGGGACCGGAAAGTCTGGACTTCCCTACTGAAGCTTCTGCCCCCGTGACCCAGACCCGGATAAGCGGAGGAAATGAAATTATGTTAGTTTGCCATAATATTCATATTTTATTTCTCCACTTACATTTTCATTGCATTGTGCCTGCATTGCCATAAACATACTCCTTTTTGGCTGAATTATTTTTGTAATACTTTTTAATAATATCATATTTTATTCTTACTAAGTCATATATATTAAATATTTTTAATATTTTGGTATTTAATATTAAACAATAGTATATTAAACCTTTATTTAAATAATGACAATAATAACATTGTATCATAAAATTCTGGGATTGTTTTTGTAATATTTCTACTGTATTTTCACTGTAAAATGAAGATGCTTTCTTGTAAAACGGACTTTTTCCTCATCTTTATACATATTACAAAATATATTCTCATGTATATTCTCATAAGCAATATAATATTTTTCCCCATTCCTTCAGTTCCAACTCTTCTAATTCTGACTTTATGATGATGTTTTTTTTCTCCGCAGAGAGCGCCTAATACTGATTGGTAGGCTCAAAAACAAGAAAAAAATCAATACTTTTTCCTTGCCAAGTTACATTTCCATGTATGTAGTACATCCCATTTGGGGTGGTAAGGATGTTTTTTTTAGCAGCTTGTCTAACAAGCAGCAGCGTAACCAACTCATTCGCCCTGCAGGCAGGCTGATTTACTTCTGGTCCAGACTTGCTTTCACAGCCAGAAAATTATTTTTTGTCCGGAGGCATGATAACTGACAGATGCTGGAGTTTCCTGCATGAATAAAATCTATCAAAGATTTTATTCAGGGGGGATATGGGAGGGGGATTCGGGTAAACGTCCAAGCTCGCTCAGGTGACTTCACATCCCGAAATAAAAAGTGGAGTTCCTCCAGAGCCGAGCCCGAGCGAAACAATGTGATGCTTCTGCCGTTTAATTCATTCCCCGCCTCTCAACCGTGGAGAGGAATTTGAGACGAGCTCCATCTGCATTCATCACGGGCGGCGGGAGGCGGGGGAAAGACACGTTATCTCCGGGTCATTACGTACCACAGACAGGGATGATCAACCACATTCTAGCCTAGTCTTTGCCTTCATTTTTATGTATTTTTTTATTTTTTTAAGGGCAATGGGGCCACTTAAGAGGGTCCTCGTGGAGACGTCCTCCACATGCTTCTCACCTGATGCAAATAGGCTTAGCCTCTTCCAGCTCCACCTGGAGGACACCAAGGCGTTCCCAGGCAAGCTGCGAGACATAATCCCTCCAGGATGTCCTAGGTCTGCCCCGGGGCCTTCTCCCACTGTCAATCATCAGATCGACAGATCATCCGATCCTCACCCAGAAGCCGAGCCTCAGGGCCAGCCCACTGCCCCGTAGACCCCTAGAGATACTCAGGGTCCAATGGACGGGACAAAGCCCAGCATTTATCCAATGACCGTCCAGTTTCACGCAGTGGAACAACCCACTCTACGCTTCCCCATCGGAGTCAGTAGTAGCTTAGCGTCCGACTATGTTACCAGTTACCTGTGATAAGTAGCGGATTCCGCACAAAAGATGCAGGCCTTCCAGCGCATATTTAGTCATTTTTGGGTCCTTTTAGGAGAAGCTCAGCTTCCCTTGCAGCCACTGAGAAGGTTGCGGCAACTAGACTCTGTGCACTTTTACTCGGGGCTATTTCCTCACTCCAAGTCCACCAGTCCAACTCGGTAACCAACCGCTTATGTCGACATCAGTCAGTCCGAGGGGCATAAGGGGCTTCCGCTGTAGCGCCAGCGAGCTAATCCCACTAAGACATCCTTTTTTCCCCCCGTTTTCAAATGAATAATAGCAACACCGCGCTGGTAAAGATACACTGACATTTAATTAACTTTGTCAAATATGTGCTAACTTCTAACATGTTTTTTTTTTAGCTGGGAGCACACAAAAAAAGACGAATCTAATGAATATTTTGAGCACGAGCTCTAACGCTGCTGCTAGACACCAAAGTGACAGTAAGCTGAAGACAACGAGGATAAGGATTAGCCAGGATCCGACTGCTGGGGTTATTGCCTCATTCTATATTTCCAGTAAAGCATGCTATTTACATACGGATTACTTCAAACGATCGCAGGAAATATTCCACCAGCGTTGTGCACACAGTCGGAAATCATTTTCCTCTCCATCTGTCTGAAAGCAAACGCGTGATGTTGAGCAGGTGTGGGGATATGCCTCTACACTTCCTCTACAGTGTGTGTGATGATGTTCCCTAATAGGTTATGTATTTGTGTTCCTTCCAACCCATATCAAACATCCTAATGGATGTATTTGCCCCGAATAAGCACTCTGGATGACAAGGGTGGCTGAATCCAAACAATGTTGCTTGCACTGCAGTCAGCCTGCAGGCTAACACGCTAAACATGCTAAGTGCGCTAACTGCTAACGCTAGCAAGTGCAAAGTAGATAATGACAAACTAGCACGGGTGTGTAAGAATGCTAACAGGCTAAATTAGATCCCAGGTGGCAAATTAAATATCAGCTGATAACAATTTAAATGGAATTACTCACTAAACCAGAAGAAATCCCTGCCTGATTGATCGCAGCTAAATGCTATTACCAGCAGGCCACCTCCGGAAGTTACGTTCGGCTAATTGCTAATTCCCAATTGCATTAACGAGAAGCTAACATGCTCAATTAACAACGATGACAAGGGTTCGACATGGTTTACCATCTTTTTGCCCAACTTACTTGAAATGGTTATACTAGCAGAGCAACATTCAAATGCTAAAGCTAATATGCGCCACTCTTTTTGAGCTAAAATGCTATTTACATTAGGTGACGCTAATGGCATCAGCCAAAGCATTGCAAATTGCTTTTGACCGAAACATAAATACGCTACCATGTCAAGTTACTTAAATGAGCTAATTGCTAACATCAGCTATTACTTTAAAATGAAAGTCAATGGCAGGCTAACATGCTCTTGCTCAACAATGCTAAGAACGTTTACCGCTACATTAGATTAGTTTGCCCATCTGGCTTAGGATAAATGCTAATACTAGCAGTGGAATACGCTACATTATGTCTATATAGATATGATAAAGCGAAATAACTATTATGCACCATTTCATAAGCTAAATGCAATAAATAGTAGACTACTAGGTTAAAGTTACTATGAGCTATACTATGCTAACATTATTAGCCAAAATGTTACAAATTGCTAAATGTTAAGTTTAGTTAATTGCTAACTTCATCAAGTAAAATATGTCAAATTACTTTGGAAATGAAAGTTAATCAGTTAATCACAGTCAGAAGACTTGACCTTGTGATTAAAATCGACAAGAGTGACCACCTCACCCTGGAGCCAGGCCTAGGGGAAGGGCTCGCAGGCCGGGCTTTCACCTGTGGGGCCCGGCTGGGCCCAGCCCAAAGATGCAACACGGGAGCTCCCTCCCACAAAACCACCTGCAGGGGGCAAGCATAAGGGTTCGGTGCCATGTGATTTGGTCGGCGGTCGAGGGCGGGTGTCTAGGCGACCTTGTCTTCGGCGGCCAAATCTGGTTCTTGCTGGTTTAGCTGGTGACTCCATAGTTGTGGCAATGACTGTGTGACCTGGAGGGGCATGATTGGGAGGAACGGCCTCCCTGATCTGAACTCGTGTCGTGTGCTGTTGCTGGACTTCTGTTCGGACCACAGTTTGTCCATAACAGTTTGTAGTTGTATCATCGGACCTGTGTCGCCTGCATCCCGGGGGAGGGTCGGGATAATGAGTCTGAAAGGGCTGTATTTCGTGCCTCCATTGCTGAGGCAGTCAGCCGGAGTTGCGGCTGCAAGGTGGTCGGTGCCAGTTGTGACGGCAAGACCCGAACCCGATGGTGGACACCAGAGGTTAGGGCTGTTGTCAAGCTGAAAGAGTCCTATTAAGCATGAATGGCTTGCAGGACTCTCGTGTCAACCGGCATGCGACTTTGGTGGTTGTCGAGGCAAAAACTCGGGTGTGGGAGGAGGTCGGTGAGGCTATGGAGCACGACTTTCGGTCGGCCTCGAAGAGGTTCTGGCAAACCGTCCGACACCTTGGAAAGGGGAAGCGGTCCCCAGTTCACACTGTTTACAGCGCGGACGGGGTCTACTCCAGGGTGCTGGAGAAAAGGGTATGACCGTTAGTCGAACCACGGTTACAGGAGGTGCAATGTGGTTTTCGTCCGGGTCGCGGAACAATGGACCAGCTCTACAATCTCAGAAGGGTACTGGAGGGCATGTCGGAGTTTGCCCAACCAGTCCACATGTGCTTTGTAGACTTGGAAAAGGCATTCAACCGTGTCTCGAGGTGTCCTGTGGGGGTGCTCCAGGAGTACGGGTTTGATGGCCCGCTTCTACGTGCCATTCGGTCCTTGTACAATCGAAGCAGGAGCCTGGTTCGCATTGCCGGCAGTAAGTCGAGCTTGTTTCTGGTGAATGTTGGCCTCCGCCAAGGCTGCCCTTTGTCACAGATTGTGTTCATAATCTTCATGGACAGAATTTCTAGGCGCAGTCAAGGTGTTGAGGGAGTCCAGCTTGGTGACCTTAGGATCTCGTCTCTACTATTTGCAGACGATGTGGTCCTTATGCTCTCATCACGCTGTGACCTTCAGTGTTTACTGGAACAGTAAACGGAGAAGTCTCCGGGGAAGACCTAGGACACGCTGGAGGGACTATGTCTCACAGCTGGCCTGGGAACGCCTTGGTGTCCTCCAGGTGGAGTTGGAAGAGGTCACCGGAGACCGGGGAGTCTGGACATCCCTACTGAGACTACTGCCCCCGCGACCCAGACCCGGATAAGCGGAGGAAAATGGAACGGAATGGAAAGAAAGTTAATGGCAGGCTAACGTGCTTAAATAACCATGCTGATGAGCTTTACTGCCACATTTGATTAGTTTGCCAAATTGACTTAATCTAAATGCTAATACTAGCAGTGGAACATTCTAAATTAGATATAAAGTATACTGTATGCTCAGGCTAGAGCGCTATTATGCACCACTCTTTTAAGTGGGCTACCAGGTTAATAAAGCTACTAAGAGCTAATGCTAATGCTGTTTGCCAAACCTTTACAAAGAGCTTTTCACCTAAATATTATCAACCGAGGTGTGAGGAATATGCTCAACTGCTATTACCAGTAAGCTACTTGCTAGCTAAATGCCAGCTAGCCGGAGACATTACAAACAACAGGATGACGTGTTCAGTCCCCTTGAGCTAGCTAGCCGCTAATGTCGACCGCTAACCAGCCGTTCCGCTAACTGCTAATCCTCTGCGCGTGATGTAAACGACAGTGTTTGAATAAGCTAACACGCTGATTGCTACAATGCGTATAACCGCATGGAATTGTTTTTCTTGTGCTCCTAACTACTATTTTTCCCGGTAGTGTTTTGTAACCTAGCTGTGGCACAACTTACAGCCTTAGTTATTGATTGGCGAGGAAAATAACACAAGCTGGTTCCTGGCTCCGGGCTATGAACGTAATAATTTAGTGCTTCAAATAACAAGATATTGAGGACTGGATCGAAGCGGCGGACTGACCAGTAGCCTGACACACTTTTCAAGTCCCCTGCCGTCACACAAACCAAAAATCAAATCCCAAACGTGCAATCGCTGTGATTTACGACACAGCATCACTGAGCACTTTGACAAGTGTCGAAAGAAAGTGACTCATATGCCACGGCCTTTCCAGTCACCTGACGTCTGGTGTTTTGGGCTGCCATGGTAACCTGACACGTCAGATGGTACGTTTGACGAATCCGTGTGGGGAAAACCGCCAAAGAAAACAGGTTGGGAAAGTGCACGCATGCATCATTTTTTGCCTGTGTTGAGCGAGCATGACATGCAGTTCTCTTGAGAGGCATCTCAGTTAGCGACCATGTCGTTCCCGTACGTACACATTTGGTGCTACCTGTTCACACTCACTTATAAACACATTATAACGGGACTGTCTGTGGAAAACCAAAAACAAAAGACAAATATAGTGAAGAGACTTTAGGAGGGCAAAACAG
>QODF01000014.1:1395014-1622514 GCA_024372805.1 Oostethus manadensis
AGGGTGTATAGTTGAATTTTAGCTCATAGCCACAAGAGTAGCCCATGTTACGGATTACTGTGCCTGCTGTGAGATAATTCACTGAACATTACAATAGCATTAGTGACCAGTGTGAAATTTGCTTAAATATGCATATTTATTTTTACAAGTAAGTGGGCTAGTGGTTAGCATGTTGGCCACGCAGTCAAGAGATCTGGAAGGTTTCAAAATTACATGATTTATTAATTAATATAGTCTGGAAAAAACGTGATAGCGTAAAGCCACGGAATTTTAAATGGGACATGGTCCATCTCATAGCCAATAATTGTGGTGCCTTCCAGGACTACAGAACAGAGTGCGGAATCATAATGCTTGACTAAAAACATCACCAATAAAACAAAAACAATAAGAAATGGTAGGCTTTCTAATGGAGACTTATATGAAAGCTCGTATCGCTCCTCTCACCGAGCAGCGGGGGTCGCTGAGGGCCCCTGCTCCCACCTCACATTTGTCACATTAAAAAAACATTCAGTTGATTTGTTCTGCCCTCTTCCTCCATGCATATTTGGAAAACATGTCATGTCTGTCAAGAAAATCGACGCCTTTAAAACTCCTGAGCGACTTCATCTCCACGGGTTATAAAAAATCAAAAGTACAGTCACAGTCTGGAAGCACAACAACGTGGGATCTTTCTTTGACGCTGTGGAGTGTCTGCACAAACACAGCTGTCTCGCCCAAACTCTAATGAGACAACAAAGCTGACCTACATTTTTAAAACCTCCATCAGCAATTCATGGCTGCTTTACCTGCTGTTGAACGGGTTCTCTCCCTGCATCACGTGACTTCCACTGGGACCAATCAGGAAGCTGATGCGCTCGTAAAAGCTCCTGGAGGCGGGATGGGCGGGCGAGGCTTGGGCGACAGTGGCCGGGTCTTGCGAGCCTTTGCAGTAGATCTGACCCTGGCAGGTGATCTGAGAGCAGCAGTCCGGGTCCATGCAGTCGACGAGACCATCTGGGAAACAAAGAAAGGAAAGCCGGGATGACCCGCGGGGAGCGTCTCCATTACTGCGTCGAGCTCCGGTGCACACGGGCGACCTCCCACGTGAACCCGGCATCATTAAAGTGACAGCGCGGCTCGTGGATCATACTTTTAATTATTTAAGAAGCGCGTCCCCTGATGTGACCCTCAAAAGTTCTGGACTTGTTGACCAGGCGTGCAGAGAGTGGAGTCAAAGTTATGACTTTTAATTAAACATTTGCATATTTTTACCACTCGGGCTTTTATGTGCAGCAGAGTATTGGGACACTCAAATAATGTGATGTAATCTGATAATGGCGTGAGGTAGGCGAAAAGTATTGGGACACATAGCTGCAGAAAGTGAAAAGTAAAGAAAATACTTTGACAAGATTTCGAAGTGTGTCTGTGGGGATTTTTGGCTCATTGGTGAGGTCAGTGATGTTGGACCTCCTCACCAAACCATACAATTATACACCCTTTGTTAGGACATCTTGTGGCGTAAGGAAGTAAAATTTAAAACTTTTTAGGACCATTTAAAGCCACTTTGAGACGTTATATTGACAAAATGTGACTATTTGACAATAAGCCAGCGCAAACTAGTGCTCTCCTACACAACACAATTATTGTTAATGCTTCTGCCAATGCAATCAGATTTCTGTTATGCTAAAACACAAAGCACCCACAAATGTGTCAAGTTCTTTACAAAGCAATTAATGTAGATGTTTTTGTGTCTGTCAACTGCCAATTTTCCACCTTCAGAGGTTGTATAAGAGTGGCAGGGCCATCCCTTCCTACAAGCAAAATATCCACTGTGCAATTTTACATAAGGGGCCGCATTCTCTGCAAGTGCGCGAAAGGTGTGCATTGCTGTCATAAGGCATAGAGCACCAAGTCAGTGAAGAGTGGAGATAAAAAAAAGTTTCAGTTGTCAAATGCAAAGTTGAATAGAAGTGTTTTTAGTTTGGATTTGAATAATCCCAAAGTTGAGGGTTTTTGCAAATCTGGAAGACTGTTGCAGATTTTGGCAGCATAAAACTGAAACACAGCCTCACCATGTTTAGCCCTGACTCTGGGCACCAGCAGTGACCCCTCTCTGAGCTTCTCGGAGCTTAAAGTCTATTCTCTGAGTGACAGGAAGCCAGTGCGAGATCTGAGTACTGGACTAATATGGTCATATTTCCTGGTTCTAGTCAGAACTCGAGCAGCAGCATTCTGGATGTAATGCAGTTGTTTTACAGCTCATTACAGAGCCCGGTGAGAAGTCAGTACAGTACAGTACAGTAGTTTTGCCAGTTGTAGACAAAGGCATGGATCAATCTTTCTAAATCTGTCTTAGACACTATTCCCATGATTTTGATTTTGTTTTTTAGGTGGTAAAAATCTGTTATCAATCTAATGTGGCTGTTAAAGTTCATGTGTGAGTCCTTCACTAACCCTAGATTTCTAACCTGATGATTAGGCTTTCTCAAGGTGACTAATGACAGTTTGTCTTTGTTTCTGTGGGCCATAGACAGAGATTTCAATTTTGTCTGAGTTTAGCGGGAGAAAGTGGTTTTGCATACACACACTGATCGGTTTGATGCAGTGACAAAGTAAATCTGCAGGACCATGTTCACCTGCCATCAGTGACGTGCATAGTCTGCATGGTTGGGCAGCTGCGTATTAGCTGTCCTAAAGGCAGCATGTGCACATTGAACAAAAGGGGTCCTAGGACTGACCCCTGGGGACCAGACAAGACATTTGGTCTGAGACACTGTTACCAATTCCAGCAAAGTACTTTCTGTCCTTCAGATAGAAGGACAAAACATGCACATAAGAAAATTCAAGTTCAAACTGCTCCAAATAAAATTCTGCTTAGGGCCCCAATTTGGGTAGTGTCGGCCCTGCGGGGTGGTAAGAGAGGCGGGGCGCTATCTGTATCTGCCAGAAGCTGACGTCACGCAACGACTTAGCATGTAGCCGTGTTGCTGTGTTGGGCATAAAAGGCACTGCACGTAATACTGGACATATTGTTATGGACTTATGGAGTACAAGGGAACACATCTTGAAAGGCACATACAAATATTACTAATTTGGTGTAGGAACACAGCTGGGTATGTTAGAAGCGCTTTGAAGACACCTTGTTTTCATCCATTTCATGCCTTTATGCAACACACCATGCACACTCGCATGTTGAGAGTCAGTCGTATTCATGGCATGGACAGTTATCGGTCTACATTCCTGGCAATCTAGGTTTTGGTGTATCTCCTTCCCGTTTTTTTTTTTTCCTGAAATGTTAGAGGCTCATAGTTTTATCACAGCGTTTTGCGGCGTACCTTTGTCCGTCGCTTTACCATGACAAGGACAAAACCAACCTTGTCATGTCCTCCTACCTCCTTCGTTGTCCTTTCCGTCGGAGCAGAGCGTCTCTGTGGCCACGTCGCACCCCAGCCCCCGCCATCCCGACTGGCAGATGCAGTGCCAGACGTTCTGATCCAGGACGCACCTCCCGTTGTTGTTGCACAGTCCGGGGCAGCCGTCTGTCAACACATCATGTACGTGTCAATCAGCCGAGCATTCGAGGGAGAAAGGAAGGGGGGGTTGGGTGGGGCTCAACAGAGAGTGGACAGGTGGGGGGGGGCAGAGGAGGAACAACTTGATCAGACAAGTGTTGGGTGAACACGCAGTGCAGAACACCTCTGACAGGACTCACGGGGATGTGTGAGAAGGTTCTGTCGATTCACATGAGCGAGCGTGCTGGAACATGGAAGGGAGCCATCGAGAGCGTCTTTCAATTACTCTTAATTAGTGCACAACACGCCTGTGTCACAGCGCCATGTGGGAGGATATTGTGTTGCTGAGGCAGCATCAAGGTAATTGCCTTGTTCTCATGCATCCACAAAATGAGGTACACCTGCACAACTTGAGGACATCCGATACCAGAGCTGTAGCAGAAACTGGACCTTTTCCACGATACACCAAAACTCAACGTTCCAACGCTCAAGTTTTTGTGTGATTTGATTTTTGTTGATCATTTTGCCTTGGTTTTCGTACAATATTGCACGTAGCAAACTAGTCCATCGTTCTTGTTAATCCAGTGCCCAAACAAGGCATTATTTCCCATTGTTTTCTGCGTGTAAAACCACAATCATGCTATATTTATCCATACAATTATCTCCTACGTTGTCCAACCTTTTGGATCAAATTAACAACCCAAACTGAGGTACCACTGTAATTATCAGTGTTGACTGACACTGCCAGAGTGATATCTTAAAATTACCATCTGCACACAATTCAGAAACCAACCGAAAATATCACAAAAATTGCCTTGAAAGTCCTACAAAAAGTTCATCACATGATGCATCAAAACACTGCATGCGAATGTGCATTGTTACAGTACTTAGAAATTGGAGGGATTTACAGTAATCCCTTACCGCAGTTACTTGCTCCGAGACCCGACTGTGATAGAGGAATTTTCGCAAAGTAGGATTCCTTATTTATACATGGAATATTTTCATAGTTGGAGCCTAGAAATCCTGTTTACGACCTTCTAAGGACAATTTGTAACATTATTTGAGCCCTCTAGACATGAAATAACACCCCTATAGTCACCTTTACACTTGTATTACCTAATATAGTAGCCATAATAAGACAAAATAAGACACATTAGACATAAATAGGAAATAATAGACTCTCACACTGGGAGAGTTCCTTGTTAGCTAGCCACCAGTGTAGAATAATACATATCACATTTTTGAATGCGTCATGTGAATGCCTTTTATTGCTGTTTTTGTTCATTCAGCCATTGTTATTACTGAAAATGCTGAAGTTAGGCCTGGGATACGTAGAACTTGCTTAACTATGCATATTTGTAATAATAATAATAGGTCAAAAAAGTCAACCACAAAAAAAAACGACCATTTATGAATGATTTTAATTTGAAAACCTGCGATAAAGTGAAGCGGCAAAATTCAAATTGCAAAGTGGTGAGGAACTGTGTTGGACATGATGTTGAGAGTTGAACTGGTCTTTAGAATTCCAGGAAATCAGGAAGGTGCACGAACTTCTACACTAGCTCAGCTGCTGATTGTAAATGCGCAAAATTGGAATAAAACTGTGCACTAGAAACTCGGAAAGCGGCTCTCGTAAACTGCACTAAAGACACTGCAGGTGTAACAAATGTTGTGGCCGGTGCAGATCATTGTAATCTTGGTTTTGGATGTGTTCGTCTGCATTTTGGAACGGGACACTCATGTGAAGTAACAGCAACAGTGAAAGGAGAGGAAGTCTTAATGTGAAAGGAAAAAGAGGAATAAAGGAGAGGAGATCCTGTGCGTCTACATGTACAGAGGACAGAGCGCCAACCTCCACATGGCAAGATCCACTGATCCGGCACACACGGCGAGTAAGACAGGAATAGAGGCAGGGGTGGGGGTGGGGGGGCCGTGGAGTCTACGTGAAGGGGCTGGTTCAGCACGCACAGGGAATGACNGGTAAGGCGGTGGTGGGGGTTGGGAAGCGGGATCACATCATGATCGACTCGGACATAAACAGGTGTATAAACGTCGTGCTAGGAGAGACAAAGAGCAGGGAGGGATTGTTTGTGGCAATCTCCCTCGGAGGGGGGTAGTGGTTCCATTTACCTTTATATCCTATCTTGACTGCTCCTATTACACAACCCAGGAAAGGGAAACATTTAGAACAAGAATTACTTATCTCCGAGGCGGCAAAGAGCTAAGACATTTTCTCATCAGTGCACAGTGCAAAGAGGCTGCTTGCATGAACACAACTCGCCGGCTGTAAATGTGTGGAAATTACTCTCCGAAAAACAACATGGCCTCCCCGCAGATTATTGCCGCGCGCTGGAGGTGCAGCGTGCATTGGCGCTCCACTCTAATTTCAATCTGTTTTGGGCAAATCAAAGTCGCCGTGGCGATTGAGCCCAAAAGCCGACAGTAAGCGTGAGTGGCGGGAAGTGAGTGATACTCGCGAGCTCACGCCACTTTAATATGCCTGAGGCAAAATAAAGGTGGATCGGAACAATCTGCATGATGGGTTTATTCCCGAGCAAAGTCACTTTCTCTTTACCTGACACTCTGGAATCCAGGGCTTTACGTGCACGCCAAGAGGACGATGGAGACAGACAAGTAGGAAGAAAGATAGAACACAGAAAAGACAGTTATTGTACGGCTGTTACCACATCAACAAGTGTTTTTTAATATGTACAATTTTTTGAAATTATATATATATTTTTTAAAATTCTATGAAAATATGTAAAAAATTGAGACATTTAAAATACATATTTTTAATTTACAAAAAAATATAAATGATTATTTAGCAGTTCTAAAAAAAATCTGAAATCAAAAATAGCAGAAAAAAACCCTTCCTTACCCAACTGCAAATATTGCAAGGTCATATAGCAAAAATTCTAAAAACTAGACATACAAATGCTGAAATCAGATGTTTTAGGGGAAAACAATGACATGGATGGGAATTTTCGAATGAATTTGTGGTCAAATACAGCATTTTTATCCAGTTAATTTAACTATTTTGGTACAAAAATGTAAACATACTCTGTTTTCAGCCTCTCAATTGGGAGTATTTTTTGGTCAATCTGTGAAAGAAGTCATATTGAGTTGGTCGGTGTACTCAATTAATCGAAACAACAAGCCTCAGATTAATCGACTAAGAAAATATTCGTGACTTGCAACCCCATTTTGCAGTATTGGATATGAATTAGTCGTGAAAAATCGATATAATTAATAATAAATATGCATCACTAAATGTGCAGACGTTGGGTCAAATTGGCAAAACGACCAACAAAAGTAAAATAAAATCCTTAAGTGGGTCGGAATTTTCCAAACAGTTTACATTTACATGTGAACGAATGGAAAAATGGCGAGAAAACTAAAAGATTGTTTCTGAAAGACGAAAATATCCAAAAGTTTAGGGTTTTCTCAAGGACACATGTAAAATAATTCTCCTTGGCTCATGCCATGCCCCCCAACAACGTTTTGCTGTAACATGAAAACAATCAGTGTAACATCCTGCCGTGCATCCTGAACATACCTGTTAACATATGCATTTCAAAATAAGGGACACTTTCCGGAAAATGTAAAGGAAATGGGCAGTCGGGTCTGCCGAGACTGCGACTGCACCATTGTTCTCGTAGATTACTGTTGCTCCAGCATGCACACCGTCACCATTCTTACCTGCACCAGATGAATTTTCTTCATTTGATGAAAGTTAAAATACGCGTCATTTACGGAAAAGCATTTCAACCCGAGGGCAGCGGGAGTTTGACAGGTATGACCATGAAAGGATGCTTCCAAACACACACATCTATGAGGACAGGGCCCGTGTTTGGGTTAAGCGGGGCAGGAAAGTCACACAAATGGGAGCAAGCGAGTCATCGTTTGGTTTTCAGCGTTGGACCGAGCTGTTAATTAAAGCGGCGAGTGATTAGGAAGAATCACAGATGCTGCGGCCGTAATCGCAGCGCCGTCCATTAGAGGCCATACGACTTGCCGCCTAAATGACTTTGTCGGAAACTTGCTCAAGTATTCATTATTAACATTCTCCATCTGCTTTGATTCGCGCTAATGGGCGGACACAAAGGAAAGAGAGTCCTGTTTCCTTTGATATTTAAACCTCTTTGTTTTCACCTCACTACGAGCAAAAAGAAACACACAAGCCTTGTCAGCTTCAAGCGCATTAGCAATCGACAGTGGGCTCAAAGGGGCTCCATGCTGAGTGCTTCATAGAGAAAACCTGAGTTACCCTAACTTCACTCTTGTCGCTCGTCTTCTGCTTCAAACTGCAATGCGACAATAGGTTAAGCCTTCCTTATAGAACAGGATCTCCCTTCACGCTACCAAAGAACAGCCGAGGAAGTCCAACAATGGCCGTGTAATGCGATTAAAAGACACTTTAAGGACAAAAAAAACCCTCCAAGAAAAGTTGAAGTAGGGTATTCTTGGCCATCATGAAGTCGGTGTCCTGATGGGACTTTTATTCAGAAAGAACCTGCAAAGTCCCTCCGAGACGCATCCGTATTGCCGTGTAAATACATCATTAAGCCCAGATCTTTGGTTCCTTGGCAGGGAGTGCTGAAAGTGGCCATAAGTGAAACGGGATCTGAGGAGGCGTCTGCGTTTTAAGCAGCTGACCTCAGGCAGGGGTGAAGGTGTGCGGGTAGTCTTAGTAAAGCAGCGGTCTCTCCAAAGTCTTTATCCTCATTGGTGACTGAAGCGTCGCCGTTTCATGACAATGATATCCCAAAGAGGCCTCGACTCGCTAAAACAGGGAACCTGACCGGAAGACTGGGAAAGGTGCAATCTCCAAATGGATGATAGAAACGTGAGCCATTCAAGGTGAGGCATTGCAAACAGAGCGATTCAGCAGAGTCAGAACCAAAAACATTTTCCTGCAACAAAACAACTTGCTTCTCCCCTGAAAGTGTAAAAAGTGGACATTGGGATTGGAGACTGTGGAAAAATCCAATTTTTTGTTTTTGTTTCTTGAACCCTGTTGCTAACCAAAACAGCAGCATCTACAGTGTCTCAGATCACTTCGGGTGTGGATTATTTTGTATGAATCATAGTTGGCAGCCATGTTGTTTTGTTTACAATGGTCTGCAGATCCTAACTCATTCGTTTCCTGCTTCCTGTGGTCTTGCATGCAGCAGAAGGAGGCATCTGGCCAAAGCCTTGGGTATACATCTGCACAGTTCAATGAGGTCAAGATCTTCATGTTGCCTTATTTACCACATAATTGAGTCCGATCATTAGGAACAGCCCTTAGTACAGGGGTCTCGAACTCGCAGCCAATCAAAATCATCAGATTAGGACAAAGGAGTGGAGTCTCATCTGCAGGAGATCTTCCATCGTCTTGCAGCGGACCTCCAAAATCTTGTCTCTTTTAACCCACAGCATAGGACACTTACAATAAAATAACCGGATTAGGGCAGACAAGTGGAGGCCCGGCTGCAGGAGATCATCCCCCTTCTCGCAGCAGACCTCCAGAATCTTGTCTCTTTTAATGCACAGCATAGGACACTTGGCCAAGAGCGGTGGTGTTGCTAGAGCGCAGTATATATATAATACACACATATATATACTGTGCAGTAAATCCAATAATTAGCAATAACACATGATTCATATGTCCATATATGATGATTGTATAATAATGAGTAAAGTCACATTAGTATCGATAAGACGTACAGGGTATAACGAGTTAATAATCATGCATATTGCATGTGTGTGTGTGTCGGTGTAATATCTTGTTTATGTATTGCTGCATATTGTGTTAATATAATTTAGTGTCGCAAATGAGGGTTGGGTGTAAATACGCGTTTTTCTGTCTGTATGTGTGTTTTGATTCTGTTCTGGCTATTTTGTGTGGCTCAAAATAAACAATCAATCACATTTTGTGGCTCCCTGCTTGACATTGAAGAGTAGTCCAAGTGCGGCCCCTTTGGGGAGTTTGCTCGCTTCAGGGAAGAGTCTCTTTAAATGAGAAAGCAACAGGCAACATAGCGAGCTTGTTACGCTGTGAAATGAGGTTCCATATATATATTTATATATATTTATATCTTGTAAAGGTGTTGCTTGTACAGGCAACCACTACTAGCATGTGGAATAATAAACAATGTCGTTAACTCTCAGCACGTAACTTTATGGACAACAATGCCACAAAGCATTCCCAACGACGGCAGGGATGCCGGCTCCCAGCATGTCTTGCGGCACTTTTTGTCGGCCCCCGGTTGAGTTGTGTTTGAGACCCCCGCCTTAGTAGGATGTAGTGCAGTTGTAGACTACAACCACTATAATGAGCTAATTTCTCAATCAAACGTCAGCGATGGTATTAGTTTACGTACTGCTAAGGCCTGCAGGTGTGTAGCTAGAAATAGACCCAATCTGCATGATGAATTCAGAACACCGAACCAGCTGACATTCACGCGCCGGCGTTGCCCTTGTAAGGGCACCGTTTCCTCCGCAATCTGCGCCCCGCTGTCACTGAGTGTGTGTAGGTGTGCCAGGCTCACCGATGGTGCAGTGCTCGCCCGTCCAGCCCTGGTGGCAGTCACACTTGCCCTCGCGACACACTCCGTGGTCGGTGCAGCGCGGGTGACAGTCCCTCTGCTCGCATTCCGGCCCCGTCCAGCCTTCCTCGCAGTGACACATTCCGCTGATGCACGAGCCGTGAGGGCCGCAGTCCACCACGCACACCTCTGGTGCACAAAGAGGGACATGTTTATTTGATCGCGCTCATATTTGGACTGATTTCTACATGATGCAAAAATCATCGGGGGTTTGCTGGCAATGCCTCGTGGTAATTTAGTAAGCGTCCAATCAGATAGCGGCGATGTATTCGCCTCATGTCACGCGGTCCTGTATGCCGGCACAATATCTGAAGGAATTTCTACCCTGGATTATCTTCGCACACAAAGCGCATAGAAAATGAAAAGGACACACGCATCTCCCGGCCAGACGCCGACATAAATACAACAGTACACAGGAGAAGAGGGCGTGAAAAGCTTGCTGTGCCGAGCATTGTGGCAACACAGTAGATAAAAGAGCATGTAAGGTTTTTCCACGAAGACGACAATTCGTGCGGTGCTTAACAGGAAGATGTGATACTAGACGGTCCAAAGGAAGAACGTTAGCACCAACCCCAGTGCCTGATGCTGCCGTTCCACAAGCTTCTTTATACGTACACTATGAGGTTAGTGTACACCTATAGGAATTCCTACACCAACAATGATCGGTTTTGATTAAAATGACTGTTCCCTGCTCGTACAGGCAAGAACACGACTGTGCAAGTCATAAATGACGACCTTTATGATGACCCTTCATCGTGGTATCATAGGTGGGAGGTGTGGACTAAAGACACAATTGAGACTTGGGAGTCTTGGCAATGTCGTCAAATTTGGACTTTGACATCAATGACTCGAGACTTGACTTGGATTTTATTCTGATGACTTGAAAATACTTGAGATATTTGGTTAGCGTGCTTAGCAAAACTATCAAGATCATTTTTATGTCATTAAAAAAAACCACACAACATTTTCCCACAGAATCTTGGTCAATGAATGCATCTATTAGCATCCAATCACATTAGAGAACAAAACAAGGGGCTGTCTTATATTTTTGTGAGCGGCGGAATTAGCAAACTAGGAAGTCATGATAGCATTTTCTCTTTTATGACTTGTAAGAACTCGAAGATTTCAAACCTATGATTTCGGACTTGACTCGACCTGTCCTGTCTTGACTTGAGGCTTGACTTGGACTTGCACGTCTTTAGTTGAGACTTGGGATTCAAGACTTAAAAGGTAAAAGGTGAATGGAAACTAGTAAAAACGTGTTTCTGTTGGACATATGTGGTTTAGTAAACGTACACAAAGTGTTTTAGGCACACGTGCAAGAACTCGGGTCCCATGGAAAAAAAGAACTGACCAAACTGACCCATTAAAGCTATTTTCGTGCTATTGCTGGACTGGTTTTGAGTAATAGAAATACACGAGAAAAAAAAGTTCAATGAATTGTTTTTTGTGCAAAGTAGCAAATTCACCGAATGTAAAACTATATATTAAACACACACTTTCTGCCTTATAAGGCAGCAGCTGTACCATTACACCACCATGTCCTGCCAGAAGGGAGGGGTGGCCCTAAATGAAAGATTTAAGCAGCAGTGGACTTGGAACGGAGTCCTGTGGGACTACTTTTGTTTGACAGTCAGGCTTTCTTCGGGTTTCCCTGCTTTTTCCCCCCGCTGCCTTTTACGAGCCTGCTGTTTGCCTGCGACGAGTTGATGCGACAGACCCCGCCGGTCCTGGATTTGCATTTTGTGTGAAAACGCCAACGATAAAAACGTCAATCTGATACTCAACGCATTTATTTCTGCGACCTGACCCAGCCTTTTGTTCTTCCGCTGATCCTGTCGGCTAGCTCGCTTCTCTCAGAGCTGCAAAAGGGGGGGAAATAAACAGAAAGAACTGCTCTGGCCCATAATGCCTCATTCATCTGAGCAATTCCCGCGAAGCACTTGGTTTTGTTGTGCGCGGCATGTGGGCAGGCTGGTGCGAGGAGCGTGATGCATCCATAACGCCCGTTATGAGTCGGCATTATCTCATGAAGACGGTATATCGGCGCGGCGGGCCGGGCTGACTGGCAACGAGGCGTCGTCTGCGCTCGTGTGAGGATAAAGTGTGACAATAGCGGAGGGTGTCCTAAGGTTGAAGCGGTTCCAAGTGATGTATAACTCCGAGGTTGCACACTTCAACTTCCAGCAAGTGTCCTTTTGTTCGCGCCAATCCAGCTGCTCTTTACTCTTCTTCGGGAACGTTTTTCTCCACGTGAAAGACCCGAGATGGCGGCGATTATGCGACCCCTCACACTGTTGAATATTAACAGCACCTCTGGAAGCGCAGTCATCGGATTCTAAAAGGGTTCCTCCTTCCCAAAGAATCCATGTAATCAATTTTTCATTAGTGGCAAAGTGTTTATCTGCCGTGAACACGCCGCCGTCCGGCGCCGCATTGGAGGTTGTGGGCGGTCGATGGTCGCGGCACGCTTGCTAATTAAAGGTTTAATTGCGGAAGAACCACAGCATTAATTGCCAAGCTTTGGAATTCCCCACGCGCCGCGGCGAGTTAACCAAGCCGCCAGCTTTTGGGCCGCGGCAAGCTGATCGACAGTTCTGAGGTTCTCTCTTGGTGAAGACGCAAGAGAGGCGTTGACGGGGGAGAGAAAATCGTTTGTTCCTTGGGAAGCGTCAAAAAGAAGAAGTTCTTGTGCATGCTTGGCTTTTCTCTGGGTACTCCGGCTTCGAGCCAAAACGTGCATGTTTGCTTTATTTTGAGGGGGCCGCTGGTTCTCAATTATTCTCTGTCATGCCCCCACCGGGGGACCGAAATGTTTTCGCACCCCTCCCCGATATGAATTGCTTTTGAGAAACTGATAATATCCATTTATTTACAAACAAATGGGAGAGCAGTGAAGCGTATTCAAGAGCCAAATTGCATGCTGAGGATGACAAATTCATACTTGCTGCCAGTTTACCACGCCTACCCCCGCGGGGCCCGCCCCTCCGTTTGATGAGCACCGCACTAGGCCATTTGTTGTGTGCTGGATCTGGCCACGATTTCCCAAGAGTTTTACTACAATTTTTCTGACTTTGTGGATTATTTTGGATGGTTTAGATTACAGTGGAAACTTGGTTAGCGCATCTTGCAGTTGGCGTGCCTCGGTTTGCGTATATTTTCCGGTTATTTTACAATGCGCCACGCGTCTTTTCGTATTATTAACCCACTGCCTGAGTCTAACTGTGTCCTTAATGTATTTTTAGTCCAAGACGTCCTTGTTAGGATCCCGTTAGCTTGCTAAGCCATGGAAACAGGAAGTCGGCTCCCATCCGTGATGTCATCGGCAGTTGTAGTTCTTTGCTACAACAGTTACCCTGTACGTCACAAAGCACGCTTTTATTGTTTTACACGCAAAAAATAAATCTAACTGTGTGTAAACGACAAATGAAAACGTGGTTGTCGCCAAAGACACGATGTGGCAGCATCAAGATGGACGCCACCGTCCGTGTGATTTGCTCTGCTGTGATTTATTACTTGAACAAAATTTTATATTTTATTGTAATATTGTAACTTTATTCCCACATTTTTTTAACTTTATTCCCAAATTCCTTTTCCCCCCAACCTATTATTTCAAAAATTACAACTTTATACTGTTTTGTTTCTTAATATTGTGACATTTAAAAACTCAAAACGAACTACTAAAATGACATTGCTTTTACTCATAATATTACAATTTTAATCTTGTAAAATTGTGACTTCTTTCTCTTAATATTTTGACTTTAATTTTCCAGTTTCTCTTAGTTATGACTTTATTCCTGTAATATTTTGACCTTATTCTCCTAATATTATACCACAACGTAATGTTCCAAAAAAACATTTTGGGTTGCATAACAACTTTTTTAATTTTGACTTTATATTTTGTAAAATTACTGCTCATTTTTGAATGTGTTGCTGTTTACTTAAAGTTTTTGTGAAATTGTATTTTTAGATTATGCCGCGGGCCAATAAGTCTTATGGTGTTTAGAAACGTCTTAGAGCCATATGTGGTCATCAAAAGAGCCCCCCCCCCCTCAAATTTTCATGTAATCCTTTCCATGCTCATTTATATTCATTTTGAATTGTTTTTTTTCATGTAAACCTAAAACAACATGTTTTGTATTTTGAAAATAAATTTGTTTTGGTTAGAGTCCAGAATGGATTAAAGACACTGACCAAGTTTCCGCTGTACTTTTACTGTGCAAGGTGGTGGCTGTTGTTAATTACTTACAATTGCTTGCATTTACTTTACAAGCGATTGTATGAATTGACTGTTCCTGTCAAACCTGCCGTTTTGATTGCTCTTCTTTCTGCACCTTTTTTAAATAGCTTCGTGTACTTTAACTTAACAGATCACTAGATACTTAAGCTCGGTGAGACTTTAATAATAAGACATTTTTTTTAAAAGCCTCTCCATTTCAACAGCCTTTCACAAGAGTACTATCACTGTTGCATGAAAAAAACATCATCTGCTTTTTTACATCTTAAAGGATCATTTATAACAGTCTAACTGTACAAAACTGTGGTGAGACCAGCGATGTTGTTTGGTCTAGAGAGCGTGCCGCTGACAGGCAGAGCTGGAGGTAGCAGAGATGGAGATGCTGAGGTTCTTTTTGGGTGTGACCAGGATGGACAGGATCAGGAATGAGTACATCAGAGGGACAGCACATGTTAGCGGTTTTGGAGATAAAGTCAGAGAGGCCAGAGTGAGATGGTTGGGACATGTCCAGAGGAGAGATAGTGAATATATTGGTAGAAGGATGCTGAGTTTTGAACTGCCAGGCAGGAGGCCTAGAGGAAGACCAAAGAGGAGGTTTATGGATATATTTAAAGAAAACCTGAATAGTTGGCGGGAGAGAAGAGGATGCAGAAGACGGGGTTAGATGGAGGCAATTGATTCGCTCTGGCGACCCCTGAAGGGATAAGTCCAAAGGAAAGGAAGAAGATTTATAACAGTCTAAGTCATTTTTGCTATATAAATATGATTGTCCAACCCTAATGTAAACAATACCCAACCCAGGGTAATGCCAATGAAGTCATTGTCATGGTGATCCTGGAGTTACAGTATGTTTAAATACATATAAATAGCAAGCACATAAATTAGCATGAGATATGAGGCTGTGAGCAGGCGGGACGCAAAGATTGGCCCCTTTAAAAAAATTTAAAAATAAAAAGGGTGAGATATTGTGGTCTTTTTTGGGGAAAAAGGCTGCGAATAAATCTGCGTCTCATATTTCCTAATAAGATACCTCGGTGACACCTTGAGAACGAACATATGTCGGGTCCCGCAGGATTAATGCGGGGTGACAAGGGTTTGTTGTTAACATATGTCGGCTTTTACGGCAGCAAGCGGCGCTACAAGTGTCACACATCCACCATTCAGTACTCCTACTTTGACTTAAGCGCCGCACGGCATAATGAAGGGTCTCCCGTTTTCTTTTTTTTCTCTTAATTCAATCGAGGTTGTAAACATAAAGCGTGTCAGCGAGAATTCATAAAGCGCTGTCAGCGGAGTGAAAAAACACGGGCCGATGGAGCCGGCATTCATCACCGCGCCGGCAAATTCCGACTTTCAATCAGCGGGACATCACAAATGAATAATTTGGGTTCTTGTGCCAGGAGAAGCGAAGTGAGGAATAATTTGATTTAGCCGTCTATTCTGCTCAAAGACGTTCGAGTCGTTTTAGGAAAGACATGATTATGATATGAAAAATCTGCCTGATGAATGACTGCGGATTGACGATTAAAAGCTCACACCTCCTGGTTTTTATTTTTTTGAGGTACACAACAAGCATTCATGCATATTCTACACCATTTCATTCTTCTCATTCCTCCTCATGTTTGGGTCCGCTGCCTCATCTTATATTCCTCAAACCAATTGGTGGTTGCTGGTTTGATCCTCGGTCCCTGCATGTAAAATCCTGCTTGTTCTGTGCACGGTGTCGTGGCTCCGGTCGTAGCGCGTTGGTCTAACAATTGATTGCTGGTTCCGTCCTCAGTTTATTAATTTATTTCCCATGGGATTAATGAAGTGATTGGAAATGTACACACTATATGTCAGATGATCTGAAAACAAATCTGCGGCGTTACTGAAGGCGGAATTATTTGCTCTACAGAAAGTAGAGTGGTTATTTCCCAACCGGACTGTTGTTGGTTCATTTCTCAATCGTGCTTTCTTTGTTTCTTTCTTATTTTTTATTTAACAGGGACAATCTCCAGTCTTTGGGCAGGTAGGTCAAAATTACAAACCCAACACAAGACGCCATTTGGACCTTGTTTTTTGGGCTACATCTAGTTGGTTTGTCATTGCCTTGATTTAACCCCAAAATAGCAGTTGAAAATTGGACTGATTTCGTCCAAATACAACCCCAAAAAGTCAATTTTCAAACAATTTTAGACAGCAAGGGGATGTCTTTATGGAGATGTTTTTTTACCGTTCACTTTTCAACCAATTCTAAACGTTGTTTCAATGTATGGTAATAATGTCTTTTCAATGTACTGTATGTTCAACTTATTGCTGGATAGGTAGACATAATGTTGACATTGCTGTAATCTGCGCAGGTGTCATCTGCATACATTTGTACTTCCGTGAACAATAATGGTCCAAGCATTGACCCTTGTGGGACACCTATATTACAAGTTTTAGTTGTTGAGGGCTTGTTATTGACCTTTACACGTTGTTCACAGTCCCTAAGATATGATTTTATCCACTTAAGTGCACTGTGAGATAAATTCTAATCTAGGATCTTAGCTGTTTAAACCTAAATGAAAACTGCACTTTTTTAAAAATTAAATTTTACCCTCATCCACAATCCCTATGTAAAACATGAACACACGTCTTTCCCTCGTTGTGCCTTTTAAAGAGAGAAAAACAATCAGCATGATAGAGAAAAAACATTGCACGGGCCACACCTGTTTTGACTATAAAGCCCTCTAAAAAACCTCCGCACGGTGGATGAGTGGGTAGCATGTTGGCCTCACAGGCAGGGGATCTGGGTTTGAATCTCCGTTGGGCATCTTTGTGTGGAGTCTTCGTGCGTGCATGGATTTTCCCTGGTTTCCTCCCATATTGCAAAAACATGCATGTTAGGTTAATCGGCGACTCTAAATTGTCCATAGGTATGAATGTGAGTGTGAATGTTTGTATGTCTGCCCTGCGATTGGCTGGCGACCGGTCCACGGTGCACCCCGCCTCCCACCCAAAGTCAGTTGGGATAGGCTCCAGCATACCCGCGACCCTGATAAAGATAAGCGGCATAGAAAATGGATGGATGGTATGACCATGCACTAACAGGTACATTTATATATGATCACATGCAACACTTTCAGTATTTTTGTTATATTTTGATCATTTTAAACATTACCAGAACTCACTGATTTCACTTTGAGTGCTACTTCTGTCAACAACGGCAGCATGTCAAGCACGTGTCTGTTTGCGCCCACTAATCATGGCAGACTTTGTGAGAGCCTCCAGGACTTTATCTTTTTGAGCCTGAATACACGGAGGATGAGCTAACGGTTTTAGAAGCTGAGCTCGCACGACGAGAGATTGAAACTACGTAGCAGATGGGGGGCATTACAACGTCACGACTTGGTGGTCTAAATGTGGAGATTGTCCAGCCATGCCGACAGAAATGGAGCGTGGCATTGATGGAAAGCCTTCGTGTGTATGGCAAAAAGGCCATTGCTCTAATAGATTACATCACAACAAACGAAGAAATGTTAGCGCTAACAAACCCTGCAGTGATAGAACCATTTTTCCACATACCCAAAATAAACTGGAAAAGGCGCCCGAGACCAGCTGGACCAGATTACCAACTGTCCATCCAGTAAATCACCATGATTTTTATTGAAGTACATGGAGTCGTGTGTAAACATAACACGGTATGCAGGCTGATACTTTACGGATCATTTGGTTGTCTGTTCGTAGTTGGTTCACTTCCTTGTTCAGCGCTTCACGCCACTACCGAGCGTCAAAACGCCCGAAAAATAGTTCTTTGTTTTAGCTGCTACAAAAACAATGTGGCTGTTGCTTGGGTTGTATGCAGGTCAGGTATGTAAATTGAGGATTGATGGCATTTTTGGAGTTTTTTTAGGGCTTCATAGTCATTGTTAGCTCCCATAAGGTAGCTGTTTTTTTAGCACACACAGAAAAGTGAAATACAGGTATGGTCATATTTGACATAAGGATTATAAATGAGGGGCAACATTGCAAAGGTTTTCCTTTCAAATCGCTCAACTTATACATTTCAACATCCACTCTAGATTTTACACTTTTAAACATGTCACATTCTCCACAAAGAACCTGTTTATCCTGATGGTTGCTGGTTCGATCCTCAGTCGGTAAATAGATTTCTGGGATATGTCAACATTCATGGCACATCTCATAATTGATACAGTTTCTACTGGAATGGCTTCATCCAGTTAATGAAGTGATTGTCTATCAAAGCAGTCATTCATGACTAATCTACAGCGTTACAATGGAGGCTAATGTTGTGGTCCATTATTTGCGTATTTGCATGACATTAAAAAGCAAGGACAGAGGTGCATGTGAAAGGATGTGTCGCCGAACAGCGCCACAATAACGACGTAAGGAGTTAATTAGCTGGCTGATGAAATTAAAGGCCCCGCAGATTACAATTTTTAATGCATTCTTTGATTAGATGTGCCAATAAATTGAATTATGCTCAATACAAAAAAACACATCTGTAATTAAAGTAATTATAAGAGATAGGGGTCAGACATTAATTTACGTTTATCTACAATGAATGTGAATGTTGGGTGATTGTCTTTTTTTAATCATAGAATATAATAACATGGGTTTGTCAAGTTATTATATGCTCACAAAAATGAGGACACCCCACTTTTCTGCTGCTGGTTTGGCCAAAACATGCACCTTTGCTGTGTTGCTCGTGCTGTCGGGGACTGACAAGCACATGTGTGTAGAGTTTGAGCAAGATTGGTTGAGAAACCTGACCGCTATCAAGCAAAATGTCTTTGTAGGGGCACAGGCGGGACTTTGCACCTAATTGTCCGTAAGGTAATGAGCATTTGTCTAATGATGGGAAAACTTTGAGGAAATCTGTATTACATGCATGCTAGCACGGATTCCAAACCATGTCCATCACTACCTATTGGGGTGTACAGTAATGCTTTGTCGTGTTATGATTGTGCGGCCGTAAATAAATTAAACATGGAATTGTGGTCCTTAAACATGAGACTTGCGTGAGAATTAGTTAGCACAAGAAGGCTCTTTTACAGTGTTTTTACAGTATTTACGATGTATTTTTTCATAATATTCCAGGATTTTTTGGTAATATTTAGATTTTCTGTAAATACTTTGTGTAAAAAAATAACTTGTAATAATATTGTTATATAATTACAACATCTGATAAGTTATTATTAATATTATTATTAAAATGTATTCTGATTTTGATTTGTTAAAATCGAGTTTTTATTATAATATTACAATTGTATTTTTGTGAAATTTTGATCATTATTCCCACAAAACTAAAATTTTTTCCCCCTGTAATATCGCTTGTTGTAAAATCTTTTTTTTGTGATATGGTATTTTGGCTTAGAGCCAAATTTACACAAAATTTACAAAAAATAAAAAAAAAATCTCGTGATATAACAACTGAATGCTTAAAGTAATTTTCTTTGTAAACATTTTAAAGTATTATTGATTATTGATTTTGATCACTTTTTACACTTCATAATGTCTCCCGAGTGCACCAAAGTGCCATCACCATGGAAACAGCGATAAAGATTACTGAATACAGAAGGGGTCATGGATTCCATGCGCTGTTACAAGCCTATCTACAGAGATGCTGAAAAGGAAAGAGTACTGACCTATGGAGCAGTCGGCCCCGGTCCAGTTCTCCTCGCAGACGCAGGCTCCAGAGTCGGTGTTGAAGGTTCCGTGACTGGAGCACTGTTCCGGACAAGTGCTCTTCAGGATCTCGCAGCTGACGCCCCCCCAGCCCGGGTTACAGTGGCACTCGCCGTGATGACAGGTGCCGTGTCCGGTGCACTTTGGATCCACGCAGTCCACTGAGGAGAGAATTGGGACCGTGACGGTGTCTGTTAAACACTTATAGAGGTGTACTCCAAGCACATCCAAGTCTGTTTCTTTTTTTTATTACTTTTAGTCTTTTTTTCTGTCTGACCTATTCTGTAATTGCACCCTAATGATGTTCCATTAGCGCACAGAAGGAGGAGCATAATTAGTGTCACGGCAAAAACCTTCCCTTTAAATAGAGTTTTTCTTATTTTAAATGGAATAAAGCAGAGTTCCACCAGTCACATTTGAGCTTTTTTTTGCAATACTGTATATCGTGTCGAAGGACTTTTGGATATACTGTTGTCAAACTCCGAGGTCGGGTCGCGGGCACAACAGCCTAAGCAGGGAAGACCAGACATCCCTCTCCCCGGCCACTTTGGCCAGCTTCTACCGGCGGATCCCGAGGCGTTCCCAGGCCAGTTGAGAGACATGGTCTCTTTAACGTGTCCTGGGTCTTCCATGAGGTCTCCTATCGGTCGGACGTGCCCTGAACACTCCCCAGGGAGGCGTCCGAGGGCGTCCTTACCAGATATCCGAGCCAGCGGTTCTACTCCGAGTCTCTCCTGGATGGTGGTGCTTCTCACCCTATCTCTAAGGGAGAGCCCAGCCACCCTGCGGAGAAAACCTTTGTTTTATGCATGTAAACATAACATTTTGGAGGGTTCTGGCATGGACGATTTACATGATTTCTTCAGTTTTCATAGCTTTCGGTTTCCGTCCAAAGCCGAGGTTGTACTCCACTGTAACATACACAGCTTGTACAGTCTGGGGCTGCATGGATGCTGCCAGAACTGCAGGAGCTGCAGTTCATTGAGGGGAACCATGAAATCCTGTGGCAGTTGTAGTTGCATTGTGAAGCAGATCACGATCCCCTCCCTTGGGAATCAGTAAGGAACCCAAACACACCTCCAAGATGGGAAGTATGTATACGTCCCATAGCCTTGTCCCATAACAAGATAGAACAAAATGCTTGCAGAAATGGGAGGGCTGTCATCACTCTTGTGATGTACTTTCTGCTTTTTTGAAGACTTCAAGCTTTTCTCTATTAGTTCTGCGTAGTTGCGTGTTATTGGATGCTGGACCTCAAGCCCCATCACACTAAGCACGAATCAAGCAGAACCAGCCGGAATGAAAAGTTTCAACATTTGGGACACATTAGGGAGGGGATTTCAAATTCGTAAGAATGCCTTTCAAATACTTGGATTATGTTTTAAACTCGTCTTCACTCATTCCAGCACAGCTGACTCAAATGAATTTGGAACACAGTAGGAATATTAAGAATACAGTTAGATTGCAGTCAGAATATTTACAAACCACTTCAAAGGGCGTATGAGTGCCATTCGATTGCTGCCCGAAGCCTGGCTCATCGAAGGTGTCTTGGTTTTCAGCACCACTGTGCTGTCCACACCTGTGGCCAGCAGTGGAGCTAAGCCTCCTTTTTTCCTTGTCTGCATGAAATGATGTGAATTAGCAACCCTTCAATGGTGGGTGACATTTCAGGCGGGCTTCTTGCTTTTCAGCCCCTTTTCGCCGCATCTCTGCAATGTCGTCAGAGTTGACCTGGCTCCTTTTTTCCTTGGCTGCATGACATGTCGTGAATTAGCGACCCTTTAATGGTGGGTGACATTTTAAGCGGGCTGCTTGCTTTTCAGCATTTTTCTCTGCATCTCTAAAACGTTGTCAGAGTTGACTTGGCTCCTTTTTTCCTTGGTGTCGTGACATGTCTTGAATTAGCGACCCTTCAATGGTGGGTGACATTTTAAGCGGGCTGCTTGCTTTTCAGCATTTTTCTCTGGATCTCTGCAAAGTCGTCAGAGTTGACTTGGCTCCTTTTTTCCTTGGCGTCATGAAGTGATGTGAATGAGTAAGTAATACTCATAGTAATACTTCAGCGGCATCTGGCTGGCTTTTTTTTTCCAAATGCGATCTAAATGTTTGAAATGCTCTTGGAATACCGTAAGAATATTTAGCATGCAGTTGTAGTGCAGTTAAAATACCTTTCAATGCCACATTGAATCCACCTAGAACATTTTTACAATGCTCAAAACGAATGGGCCCAAATATTTCGATTTTATTTTTTATTTTTTTAATGCACTTAAAATATCCAGAAACAAACCAGGAATTTTCATTTGACGACCTCCTCTTGCCGTTTAAGGCACGCCGTCATTTATTCAGGTGCGCCGCGCATGCGAGGTCAGTCACCTGCGCATGTAAACCTGAGCTGATAATTGCCTTTTGTCGGCATGCCAGTCGATATTGTTAAACGCGGCGAAGTGGATTGGCAGAGGGAAAAAAAGATAAACGGATCACCACCAATGCCGTCACCGACTGATTGAAGCTCAGCGATACTTTAGTCAATTAGCAGCCTCGCTTTGCATTCTCAAATGAGGGGAGAGAGTTACTTTATTCACGCCGTGTCAATACCAACAACATACAAAGCATTACCTGCTTGAGAGGCTTTGCCCCCTCCGACCCACCCCACCCCACACCACCACCACCACCATCATGGGATATATTTTATCTTCAAGCTCCGTTTACCTTGCTCACAGTTGCTTCCTCTCCAGCCGGTGTTGCACACACAGTTGCCCGCCACGCACATCCCGTGACCCCCACACTGGGGGTCCACGCACTGGCTGGAGGCCACGTCGCACTCGGTGCCCTTCCAGCCGCTGTAACACTGGCAGCGCCCCCTGGTGTACTGGCCGTTACCGCTGCACAACACGGGGCAGGCGGCTGGGAGACACAAGCATTGGCGTCACTCACAACATTTATGTTATTATTTTATAATAATAGAAAGTAAAGCTTGGTCATTATTATTATTATTATTATTATGTTATGCGAAGGAAACGCAAAATGGAACATGAAATAACAGCAGAAAAACATTGTTTTTATAGCTAATTTTATTCATTCTGAAAATTATATTATTAAGGCATTCATTAATTTATTATCATTATAGAAAAAATAATATAAATTAATATAAACATTTACAGTTACATTTTTAAATAATTATGAAACATAGTTTATCCTTGCATTCATTCATTAGAAATAGATATAAATAGAAAAATGTGAATCAAAAAAAAAAATCCAGCAGTCTGCAAAGGATTTTTTAAGTTATTATTATTATTATGTTAGATTGTATTTATTATAAAAGTGATATTATTACCTCACTCATTAATATAGTATGATTATACAAATTATTGTAAATACATAGAAAAATGTAAATAAATAAAAAGATTTTAAATAAAATGATTTTTCAAATGATTATTATTATGTGAAATTGTATTTATTATGATAATGATAATAATCCTGCATTCACTGATTCATTATCATTATAGAAATATAACAAGAAAGCACCGTACAAAGGATTTAAAATTTTTTTTATTATTATGTTAAATTATACAGATAGAATGTCAAAAGACACCATCAAAATATATTGTTATTTTATTATCCATTTATGCGTTGTCTAGGGTCACGGGAGCTGACCCTGCAGGAGCTGTAAATGATTATGATTGTTGTTGTCATTGTTAGTAGTAATGCAAATTAATTAAGCAGTCTATAACAGAATTATTATGATTATTTTGTCCAATGATAAAAATGTAATGTAAAATTATGTAAAAAAATGGTATTTTGAAGTAAGTTTTGATTGTATGACATTATTATTAGTATACCAGTATTAATAGTATTACAGACAATAATAACTGGATTATCATGATTATTTTCTCAAATTATGACAATATCATGAAAATTATTAAAATTATATATATGTTGTTGCTATTATCAGTATTGTAATTAGCAGTAATAGTAATTCAATGACAAATAATAATAAGACATTAGGCAGAGTATTACGATTATTTTGTCCAGTGATAAAAATGTAATGTAAAAGAACACTTAAAGTGTAGCTAATTTTGTTGTATGTGTTATGAAATTGGAAGAACAATTATTGGGAAAAAAAAAAAAAACATTTCCATGGGACGACAGTCTGTGTATTCCTAACAATAACAATAATAATGCTTTGTCCATAAATAGCTTATACGTCTAATCCTTTCACTGGCAAGACCGGGCCTGTTAAATGACATGAGTTGATGGTAAATGCCGATATTTGAAGCTAATTAAAAGATCAAACAAACTGTCGGCGACGGAGCCAAAGTCAATAGCGTTTATCCTCCAGTGGCCACAAATGATGGAAGCTGCCACGCGGCAGACGGCGAACTATTGGAGCATCGCAAGCGGCGAAATAGATCTTAAGTGCAGCGGAAAGTGCATGAATCTCGGCAAAGCGCGGATTAGTCAAAAGAGCCAAGTCCGCTGTGGTACGTGAAGTGAAGTCCATGACGCGAACATTTAAGTAATAAGTCAACCGAGCGGTAAAGTTTGAAAAAAATAACATAGAACTGGATAATTACCTCTGGAGCAGTAGGGCCCGATGAATCCCGGGAAGCAGTGACAGGATCCTGCCACACACTCCCCGTTCCCGTAGCAGTTGTGTGCGCACTCGGTGACAGACTCTGTGGGAAGTCAAACTATTAATACCGCGTCACGCTGTCACGTTGCTGCAAATCTGGGGGATCTCTCCGCAGGAACTTTTGACAAGTGCTGGGAGACGGTGCTGCTTCCAACCTTTTACTCTTTTTAAAAAAAAGAAAAAATCCCATCCAAGCATCCCTTATTTGCAGATGATGTATAAGACAAAGCATATTTGGCTGCTCGGGTGGAAGCACCCCAGAACCCGTCCGCTACACCCCGACCGCCGCGTCAAATAAAAACCACAAAAGCGTTTTAAATTAGCCCCGAATAATTCCCTTTCCTTGACGCTTGTTCCCTCCTCTCCGGTCTTCCATCGCGCCCCGACGCCCCGGTTGATCAAGCCCAGCAATCTCTCGAGTATTTACGGCTTCAAATCCTCCCCGAGTTGAAGTTAATCTGACACATCCTACACAAAGCGCTCGTGAGCACTCAACAGACCATCGCTCATCGGGGACAACTGCCCCTCCACCCCCCCAAACCCCAAAAGGCCAAAGCCTTCATTTTGATAAGTGAAGAGGGCAAACTTTTTTGTTATTGCCCGGGAGTCGGACGCAGGCAATTTTGACCCGGCACGTCGATATTTTCATATTTGCAGGGCCCAATCAATGAAAACACCCCCAAAGGAAATCGAGAAGTAGGAAAAATGTTATCTCAAGCCACCTGAAAAGCCCAACATGGAAATTACACCGTGTCCAAAGTTCCTGAAAAGTTGCTGGCTGGAAGGATCGATGCCCATGCATGCCGTTTATTACAGTGTGCAGCCCGACGGGCCGCCATCCTCCCAAGAACGCCCCCTCGCCCGCCTCCAAGGTCGCTCAAAGTTGGAAAAGATCGACTTGTTTGCGAAGCAGGTGGAATTTTTCATCTATAATCCAAAACTTGTGCAGGTCATTTTAACAAACAACGGAACCGAGTACGGTTGCCCAAACGGGAAAGGGAATTACTATTACCGGATCGTTCAAAGCATCCGGATTTGGTACATTTCCTTCCCATTTGGTTGGGAGCCGGGAAGTGCAAAACACTTTAACTTGGAAACACTACCTCAGTGTCCGGGAGAAATTAGTTTTTGCCATCCAGAATTCAATGTTTGAATATTTTTGTAGTTAGAGCGCAGAAAACCTGTTTATGACTTTCTCAAAACGGGGTTTAAAAAAAAAAAAACATTTAAAAAAAAAAAAAAAAAACAAAAAAAAACATTAAAAAACAAAAAAACAATAATTAAAAAAAAATAACCAAAAAATAAAAAAAAAGGAAAAAAAAAAGACAAAAAAAAAAAAGAAAAAAAAAAAAACAAATAGACAAGAAATTAATTAAATAACAAATACAAAAAGAAAAGGAAGAAAAAATTTTTTTTTCACTCTCACGTCAGATTTCGCAACTTTATGTAGCGTTAAGGTAATGTAATGTAAGGTAATGTCTAATTGTTTGGTGTCATTACTGCCGCCTAGTGACCAGAATACAACATGTCACTTGTATTTCAGTATGTTTTGAATATTAATAGACCATGGTCCACAACATTATCCAGAACTCAGGCCAGGTCAGATGTGAGTGCTCAAGTGGTCTTTTACTGCCACCACCCAAAATGCAATTCACAGCAAAAACAGTGCAAACTATTAACAAAGGCTCCCTTTTAGACCCCATAAGCTCTTCCTATAAGGAATCATCGGTTGCCTTAGTATTAGACAAGAAAACACATTTATTTACCAAAACAACAGGCATAATGGGCTAAATATACTTTTAGCATAAAGAATAAATCATGTCTTTATGCAACACACCATGCACACTCACACTAAGAGCTAATACATTTAACAATGTGCACCATTTTTTGCCTCCATTCCTGTCAATCCGGGCTCTCCCATGCATTTTTCATTGGTTTTCAGCAGCAATGTAAAAAGTTTGCAAATGTATTTATTTGAGAAAGACAGCGACAAGGCATATTGATCAACATCTTCATGTAAACTGGCAAGATTACAGCCCGCGGCTGATTCCCATCTTTAGTCCCTGAGGGCATTTTAAGTCCAGTAACAATAAGGTTTGACATAAAAGAAGCTGGTTCAGCTCTTATCTGAGCTCATTTATGCATCTATTTTGATAACCAGTTGATTGAAAGCAAAATGCTGGTGCCAGCAACCCATGCAGTGTTTTGTACAGACAAATAATAACAAATAATGGAGAATCCCAGACAAATGCGCACCTTGGATAATGGCGTTGTAGGACACCGCCTCCACGCTGCGCCCATCGTTGTAAAAGGCCAGGTGCCACACCCCCGAGTCCAGGTACTGGATGAAGCCCGCCTGGTGGACCACAACCTGGTGCTCCGGTCGGGCCCTCTCCGCTTCGCTCTGAGCGCGATGTTCTTTAGCGATGAGGCGACTACCGTCCAAGAGCTCCACAAAGTCGTACTGCAGAACACGCACAAAGGGTTATTGATTCCATGCTCCGTTAATTAAAGCTGGGGGGTCCAAAATTTTGGGCCTCGTGCTGAAAAATGGAAGGAAGCAATGGGGCAGCTTTGCTACTTAGTAAAACATGCTGAGAAATTATGTATATTTCAAGAAAAAGCTGCATCTCAATGTATATTTATGACTATGATTTTCCATCTTTGCTCTTTTCTTCCCATTGTTGCGTTTGTTCTTTTTTCTATTTTGCACATAGTTTTACTTTCTTCTTAAACAATCGCCTGTGTTGTCAATATTTTCGTAATATTATGGCTTTATTCTCATAATGTTTTGACTTTATTTCTATACTATTGTAACATTTTCTTCGACTTCATTTAACTGAAAACTCTATACTACTAAAATGATATTTACACTTTTACATTTATTTATTCTCGTAAAATGGCAACGTTTTTCTTTTTAGAACAACTTTAGTTTCCTAATATTTGTACTTAATTCTTATTAAATTGCAGCTTTTCTTTTCCTTTTTGCTTGTTTACTATTTCGACTTTTTGGTATTTATGACTTTTTCCACAACCAAATCTTCCATAAAATTACTTTAACTTTAATTGTTGGTTTCTCATAATATTACAACCCTAAAATTGGGATCTTTTTCCTTAATATTTCAACCTTATGCTACTAAAATAATGTTATTTTTACTAGTAATATTACAACCTTATTCTTGTAAAATTATACATTTTTCTCACGTTTTCTCTTAATATTTTGACATTTTTTCTTTGAAAACATTGCTGATTTTTCTGATTTTGCAGTTGTTTTTTTGCATTTCTTGTTAAATTATATTTTTAGCCTACAATAAAATAGCCGTGGGCTGCAAATGTCCCCTAGGCCGCACTTTGGACACCCATGATTTAAGGCTGTGAAAACACCCTGTTCATAGTTTCTCTTGTGGTGCAGTCACGGTTTGGTTTTACTGTTGGGTTCATTTTTGGGTACTGATGAAAAAAGTACATAAGTTATCTCATGAAAACGCAATTATACATTATCTTATGTTAGAAATGTATCAGCTACACGTGTGCATACTGCTCATTGCCACACCCACGTTTTCAACCTCTGACCCACGCTGATCACAACCAGACACCAACTGACAAACAACTCCTTATATGGTTATTGGACTTTACTTGTGTGGTTCCATGTCGGAAGTAAATAAAAGGCAGAAAGGAGAGGAGGCTTTTCAGAATGGGTTGGAGTGTATAGCCCTTTTGCAAAGGACAAAATCTTGACTCTAGGTTTGTGTCCTTTGTCTCCAGTCTTCCTGTTGGTGTGCGCCCTGCCAGAGCGGCAACTCTGACAGGTACAAAAACGGTCCCTATCTTAATGTGTACCGTGCGGGAACTCAACACGCCTCTGAATCAAACAAATATGGGTAGGAATCCATGCACCTTCACAGCCTCATGCATTAGTGATTCAGGTTAGTGCGCCAATGCCATATTTTCAGTCACTTGCTATAAGAAGTAAGCAAAATATGCTGTATTAGCAGAGGAGTTGTACACATCCATTATGTTTCTTGATATTGCAGTAATAAAATTTTTATTCCCAATTGGTTTTCACACGTAATTGTGTTTATTGTATTACGCATGAAAATCAAAACATAATTAATTTATATACCTGATGGACAGAGTTTGCAGAGGGCTTATAAAGTTTGTATTTGTTTTAAATATGTAAATACTCCCTGAGAATCTGACTAGGTTATGCTGATGGGATTAATTACGGCGAAAATGAAATCAGTTTGTTGTATCTTGTACGTGGCTGTTGGTGGTGGTATTACAGTACAAAACACAACACCGTGGATTCTGCAGCCATTGTCTTCCTCTCTTTGGTCTTTCTCCCGCGAACAAACATCAACCTACAAGGTAAACAAACAGTAATGCCTGCCTGGCGCAATAATTGAAAAGGCGCATCCGCTCTCGCAGCACCCCGGCGAACAGCTGCACCTCATTTGGACACGACGTGGAGGAAAAAACAGCGCATCCCCAGACAAACTAATGGGTACAGTGGAGCACAACCAACACAGGCAGAGGATTCCCTGGCTTAAGCAATTGTTAGCTGCACAGATGAACCGAGCCTCTGGTGCAGACGCTTGTGTTGGATCAGACAAGCGAGGGCAGCTTGCGACGCATACAAATCATGGCTGTTTGTTTTTCGAGAGCTCGGATTGGAAAGCGGCGGTATCGCAGGGTTAAGAACAATACCCAGGAAAACAAACTAAACACTGACATGAAGAGAGAACATCTTCACACTGAAGCCGACTTCATGCCGTATGAACTGACGGGTGTACTCTAAATAAAATACACAGTCTATTGTTACCATGACACATATGTGCTTGCTGGTACCCTTAGAGGTTCTACGTTTGGACCCACAGTACCTAGAACTTTGTGGAGAGAGGCTGTACGGATTGTATTTGTCACTTTCAGCTTTTTCACCTAACATGGCTCGCCACAGCGGGCACTAATTTTTGTAGACCAGGTGCAGGCGAGACGCACCTTTGCTCGCGCCTCGCCAATGGCCGTGTTTTAGGCGCATTTTTCAATGTCGTGCCAGGCGCAGCTTGGCGTAAGTACGCCTCCGTCCCTCCTACCGGCGCAAGTGGTAAAGAAGCAGGAGAGAAGGCGTGACTGGGTTTAACACTGCCGGGTCAAATCTTCACCAATCAAATGAGCTCCTCTCTTCACCTATAAATGTGCTGCTGGCGAAGCGGATTGCGAGTTTCGTTGAATATGGATGAAGACAGCGGAAGACGGCCAAACTTCTCCCAGACTGAAAGTGATGGTTTGGTCCGCGAGGTCCAAGTTCGGTGTAGCCAAATATATGGTCACAGATGAGGTGGTGGAGTCAGAGGCAGACGGGAGAGTCAATAGAGATCAGAATGTTTGTGCCGATTCAAATAGTTACTATAGACAGTGGTTGTTGTGATAATGAAATGCATTCAAATGTGCTTGGCATTGTGTAAAACGGGCTGTGGGGTTTTGGTGACGTGTACGTACTGTGCGCCAGTCAGCCAAATTACCGCTAGACCGGTTCCGCTTTGGCTTGCGGCGAGAGTAGACCAGGTTGGAGCTGGCGAGCTTTCAGCGCACCTTCGGCGAAGCCTTTTGGCACGAAATTGCAACTATGCCAGGCTGTATCGGTCGGCACATCCCCCTGCTGAGTCACCACACCCATCCTGTGATGGTCTCGGTCTACCAAATTGGCTGCGCACAGCGTTATGCCGAACGAAATTACCCCTGCGCAGCCTGCGACATGCTGCGCAACCCACAAAATTAGAGCCCAGTGAGTCAATTGCATGATAGTTTTGGCTTCTTTTTTACACCCGATGCCTTTCCTGAGGCAACCCTGGCTGGGAATTGAGCACGTACCCTTGACCATGAAAGGGAGAAGCTTGTACCATTACACCACATGTGATATTTTGAAAATTGAAAATACAGAAGTCCCTCATTTTTTACAGTTAAAAAGTTCCTAATTCTGAATATTTTCATAGAAAACCAGTTCAAATATTGTTTGTAACATTGTTAGAGCCATCTAAACAGGAAATAACACCCCTAAAGTCATTATACACTCGTATTACCCAATATAGTAGACATAATGCAAGAAAATAAGACTTGTGCTCATGTATGTTGCTAGGGAAGCTGATTGGGGGTGGACAGGAAGTGATGTGCTTTGTATTAGGGATTATCACCCTGTGTAAAAAAACAGGCTTTGCTACACATCCTACAATGACGCCTGGAGCTATCCATCAGCCAGCTGTTAAAATGTAATGTTAGCCTTTTAGCTTACATACGCTAAACGTTGCTAAATTGTCGACACAGATATAGTCTATGTATGAGGTGTGTTATGAAACGGAACCGATGATCGCCGGTGAAATCAAAGACCGTCAATAGGAAGCGACATTCATTCATTTTTTCTATGCCGCTTCTCTGTGATAAATCCGGAAATCTACATGGGTTGATTTGACCAATCTTAAGTAAAGTTGATCAAATGTAGAACTATTAGAGATTCTGCTTGGACATCAACAAGTGGTAAGCAGCTATTCAACTCCAGTGGAAAAAAGAGCTGACGCTGGGAACACTGGGGTAGGTTGGATTGCCTAAGTGCTTAATATGGACATCTGGTTGCAATCTCTAGTAATCAATACCCAGAAGTCCGTATATCTGATCTATCGAAGGCTTTCTTGTTTTACTGGGATGAAAGCACCTCAAATCAAAAAGTCAAGAAGTCATCCAATCAGATACCCCTGTATATGTTCAGGACTGCGTTTCAAACATCCTTCTGCTCCTGGTTTGTTATAAAGAGCTAGTGAACTGAAAACACTGACTGAAGCTTCGCACCAACTCAGAAATGATGAAGAGCCGTAAGACCAGTGGCGGTGTTTCATGTTTCAACCCGACGGAGGAGCCCTTCATCACGCTCAGTGTAGAATAGACAAAGCGTGACCAAGTCATAGCTATAGGATACACTGATTCACGAAATATAAACACCAAAAATGCTACTTTTGTGGTCCCCAAGTCAAGATCTGACAGACAACTCCCTACAGACTGAGCTACTGTCACCATGCAGTAAAAAAGTATATATGAGTCCACTGGAGTTTTCCACAAAAGCCACCAGAACCATTACTCATGGCTGATCCTTAAATCACCCTCCCGACTTTTCACATTCTGTAATTTCATGGAAATAAGGTATTTTCCAGACTGTAAGTCACGCTGTTTTTATAGTTGGATGTTAATATCGGTGTCTAATTGAACCAGCTGCATTTAAGTTGCTTTTGGCGACGCCCAGTGGCCACAATAATTCATTAGGTTGAGTTTGTGACGCAGTTGGGCGCAGAGCATAACGGATGCCTTTTGTTACGGAATGCTCTCTAGTCCGCTTCTGCCATGGAGACCCTAAGTTAATGATGGGAATGTTGGCTCTTTTAAAGGAAGTCGAGTCAGAACAGCCGGCTCGTTCGTGAACGACCCGTTGCTACTGTAAGTGATGTGCAACTACAATGATAATATCTCATTTTAGACACTGTAGTGGTTTAATTAGGGTGCTAATTTTGTCATGCTTAGAGATTGTAGGAACTTGTAGGATTCCTACTTTGAGCATAGAAAACGTGTTTCCAACCTTCTAAATACAGTTGTTAACATTATTTGAGCCCTCTAGACTCAAATCTAATACCCCTTTTGCACTCTTATTACCAAATCTAGTAGACATAATAGCAGAGAAGACGCCATAAACAAGACTCGTGGCGGACAGGAAGTGACGTCGGCGGTTCAGAGTTGAGTTTCAGCTTTGCGTGGGGAACGACCGCAAACGTAGCCCGTGTTTTTATTAGGCATTTTAAGAAGGATTACTGTGCCTGCAATAAAAACATTACAGTAACATTACTGACACCTAGTGACCGGAATGGAATACTACCCACCACCCTACACCCAAACCTCGTCATTTGGACGTTGTTTTTTGGCCTAAACCCGGTCTGTCCGTCATTGCCTTGATTTGGCCCACAAATAGACACTGGATATTGACTGTTGAATTTGTTTTCCGAATGCCTAATATTTGCATTTTACTTCATGTAGCCATTGTTATGCTTGGAAATGTTTGAATTAGAATTAAATAATAAAAATGCATGTTTTGTAACTAATCTTGGACCACATTCAACCATGAAACAGCATCATTTATTTATGAAAATATATATATTTTTAAACATGATTGCAGTAAGACCGCGAACTTGCGAGGGATGACTGTATATGTGTATTTGTGTATATACATATACCTACTGTATATATATATACTGTACTGTGTATGTATAAAAAAACAGACATTCAACTTTGACAGCCTTTCCTCAGCTGCACTTGCAAAGGCAAGTAGACCGGTGCTTATTATTTCTGGAAGGAAGCGCCGCCGCAACCCTTACAACTACAGAACCGCCATGAAACCATCTGTTTAAAATGGTAATGTGTTCCTTTGCCTCCTGGTGGCAAATAATGAATGCAGCTTTAAATGAATGTTCCCCGGTCTCGCAAGAACACAGAAGCCTTCAATGTGGCCGGCAGGAAAAAGAAGACAGCGGCGGATAAGAAAATATATTAAAAGAGGATTCAGTGCGGAGGAATGGGACACCTTTTTAGCTGACTTTGGCATGAGGGGAAGTCGAGCCTTTGATTGCGGCAGGGAGCCGCGGAGAAGGCGGGTCGGTGGAAATTAACCTGGCGGAAGTTGACGGGGTTTTTTTGTTGCCGGGTTGCAGGGGGAAGCAATAAAACAGTCCATCCACAAGCTCCCGGCCTTCCGCTCCAGTGCGTTCGTCTCGATTAGGCGGGGTGAACCCACCACCCCGCCCGAGCTCATCCCAGGCCGACATTGGCGGTGACATTAAGCGTGGGTGGACAAACGCCGCTTTTAGATTGAGTGACCTTCGTGTTGTGCCTGATAAAAAAGCAGGTACAAATCCTGCAGCCCAAAAGCCGAGAAAAAGTCCGTTTGCGTGAGTTTGTTTCGCTTTGTGCCGCCACGGACACTCAATAGCGCGTCTTTATTGGAAAGAGTCTGGAATGCTGTTCCACTTAAATGTTCTCTCCCCCTTTTGCCGGCCCTGAATGGGACGCTCGATATCCCTCACTGGTCTCTTTCATGCTCAGTTGAGTAAAGGCATTGATCGGCGGCCCCACAATGCCGCTCCGAGGTGGCCACGATTGACACCCTGTCCGCCATTGACACGAGAGGTTGTGTCTCGTTAATTACTCCCCTTTCCTCTTTGATTTCCTTTTTTTACCAGTCCCCCCTCGCCTCCCAGGCATTATTCTACTGGCAAACTTTGGTTTTTGGGTTTTTGTACACCCCAGTTGAAAAATGTGACCAAAATTTGCCTCGATTTTTAGTGCTGTGCAATTGGGCAATTAGTTGAAAGGGGTGTGTTCAGAAAAATAGCAGTGTCTGCCGTTGACTTTACAAACTCAAAACTATTTTGTAGAAACTTTTTTGTTTCTACGATTTGGCAATCCTGTGAATCAATAAACTAATATTTAGTTTTTCTATAAGTGCTTCACAGCCGTGTGTTATGGACTCAACCAACCTATGGCACCTTTCAGCTTTTATTCCGCTCCAAGATTCTTTAACAACATTCCACAATTCATCAACATTTCTTGCTTTTGCTTCACAAACAGCATTTTTGATGTCACCCCACAAGTTCTCCATTGGATTAAGGTCCGGGGATTGGGCGGGCCATTCCATAACCAAGGCTTTGCTGGTTTAGTAGTGTGTTTGGGGTGATTGTCTTGTAGAAACAGCCATTTCAAGGGCATGCCCTCTTCTGCATAAGGCAACATGACCTCCTCAAGTATTCTGACATATGCAAACTGATCCATGATCCCTGCTATGGGATAAATAGGCCCAACACCATAGTAGGAGAAACATGCCCATATCATGATGCTTTACTGTCCTAACTGTGTACTATGTCTCACAGCTGGCCTGGGAACGCCTTGGTGTCCTCCCGGTATAGCTGGAAGAGGTCGCTGGGGACCGGGAAGTCTGGACTTCCCTACTGAAGCTGCTGCCCCCGCGACCCGGACCCGGATAAGCGGAGGAAAATGGATGGATGGATGGATGGACTGTGTACTGTGACGGCCCCCAGAGTTTGGGGGCCGTCTCACAAACTGTCTGCGGCCCTTGGACCCCAAAAGACCAATTTTACTCTCATCAGTCCACAAAATGTTCCTCCATTTCTCTTTAGGCCAGTTGATGTGTTTTTTGGCAAATTTTTGCCTCTTCAGCACATGCCTTTTTTTTTAACACAGGGACTTTGCGGGGGATTCTTGCAAATAGATTAGCTTCACACAGACATCTTCTAACTGCCACAGTACTTACAGGTAACTCCAGACTGTCTTTGATCATCTTGGAGGTGATCACTGGCTGAGCCTTTGCCATTCTGGTTATTCTTTGAGCCGTTTTGATTTTGACCCATTTTCCTCAGGCTTTCAAGAAGAAATGCATGTTTTTTTAAATTCCGAATCACTGATTGAATGCCACAGTGCTGTTTTTTGAACACGCCCCTTTCAACTAATTGCCTAAATTGCACAGCTTTAAGAGCGTGCATATCATGAATGCCGGGTCTTGTTTGTTTACTGAGAATCTACTGCACCTACTGGTAACTTGTTTGCCATGTAGCAGTACAAATACACTAATAACAGTACTTCATCTGGTTAGTCCCATTGTACTGCTATTATTTTGCAATTGTTGTTAATATTTCTAGATGTCAGGAACAAATTAATTGGCTTTCCCTCGGTTTTTGTCATACCTTTTGGAATGAATTAATAACAAAAGCCGAGGTCCCGCGGTACGGCGTTACCATTATTACCATAAAAGTCCGGTCCAGCCCGCCCGCGGCTTCCCCAGGCGAGCTTCTTCACTCGGACGTAATGTCAACAAGGTGAAGCCAAGCGCTTTTTCGCCAGGAGCAGCCGTCTGAGTGCTTCCGTCCAATGTCACCGAAGTGGCACGTCAAGACAGTTTTTGGAACACTCGGGTTGGCTAATGGCTGACTTTTAGGACGGAGTGAACGATGTGAGTGATGGCAAATTGGAGCTGAGAAGTAAGAGTTGAGGCTAAAAGTGTCTTTGGCATTTTTACTTTTTATAAATCCTGAATTTTCTTTTTTTATATATCTTTCTTGTCCTGGAAGGTAGTAGAGTGTGCAGGTTTCCTTAATGAAGTGGGAAAAAAAATGTAAATGCATTTCTCTGCCACAAAAGGTTCTTAACAATGACGGACATCTAAAGTGTCCAAAGTGTCCAATGTGCGGCCCGCGGACGTTTGCAGGCGGCAGTTGTAGCGTTTTCTAAAAATAGAATTTACCACAAAAAAAAGTTAATAAAGTCAAAATAGTCAGAGACAAATGAGATGCATAATCAAACAGGAAAATTCTGACTTTTACAAGAATATTGATATATTATTATGTCCATTATATCATTATTATGACAAAACGTTTTAGTTGCATTAAGTAGAAACACTGAAGATAAAAATCACAATACTACAAATAACCACAATTAATAAAAGTAAAAAAACCAAAAGTGTTACAATGGTAAAAGAAGAAAGTCAAAATATTATGAAAATAAAATCATTATTTAAAAAAACAAGAACATTTAAAAGAAGAAAGGTGAAATTGTTGGAAAATTAAAATAAAATCAACAGCAGAAATCGGGAAAAAAAATCAAATGTAATTTTAAGAGAATAAAGTCAAAATATTGTATTCTAATAGGAAAAAATGCAATTTACAGTAATAAACTCTTTTAATTAATGATTATAATGTATTATTATAATTTGTAATTATAATGATAATATGATTTATAATAATTCTAATTATAATATAATCATATGATTATACTTTTTGTAATATTGTGTAATATTTATATTTGTAATTTTTCAAAAATTAGGTTGGAGGAATGTATAATATATGTTATGATAATAGACTTTGATGAGGAAAAAAATTAAAATGAATAATTAAAAGTTCATGAGAAACAAAACAAAATAAATGAAATAAATAATAATTTGTTTGGGACAAAAACTTAATATGGTCAAATATTATGAGAATAAAGTCTTCATATTATGAAAGGAACATTTACAAAAACTGTCTATGAGGAAAGTTGAATTAGAAGCAAAATTCATAGAAATAGTACACTTTTTAGCTCCCCGTAAGTCACAAAGCTGAGATGCAGTATTTTACTGAAATATATATGACTTCATTTTTCCTGGGTGGTCCTTGCTGGAAAAGGTTTGGACACCCCTGGACCAAAAGGAAGACTACAATGAATGAATAAATGGTTTATATTATATCACACTTAATGCCAAACTCCTGTTTCCATCATATGCTCAGGGCCAGTACCTGCGTGTGAGACGGCGCCAGACCTTTCCGTCCGTAGACGCCGATCAGAGCGTTCTTCTGCACGGATATGTTGAACTTGAGGAAGTGCGCCTTGTCCACGCTCAGCTGGGAACGCCAAAACACGCCCGGCGGGACGCTTTGGCCCGCCCTCTTCCCGACATCCACGGGCCCGGTGTCGATGGAGTTGTTGTCCAGATGGAGAACGCCGGTCCTTCCTGGCAGACAAAAACGCGGCGGATGAGATGCTAATACTGCACGATGACGCCAGCATCTCCTTATCGCTGCATTGCTGCTTAAAAGGTGGCGATGCATGCATTGAAAAATCACACGACCCTTATGTGATTTATCCATTTTGTGGCGTGGAAGGGAGGTGCTGCTGGTTTACCCAGCATGCCTTGCGGGTGCTTTGTTAATCCAGGTGACGTTTTTGCTGTTAGCACATTTTTTTTATCATCTGTTGTTTATGTTAGCCCCGTGATACGTGTCACGCGCTTTGTTTTGGTTGATACCGTAAGAGAGGCGTAATGTTTGATGACACTGTGGCCTTTTGCGTTGGCTTGCAAATCAAATCACTTGCAAATAACATTTTCAAGTTTTTTTCTTTGGCTTTGGTCGCGTTGAGACACAAAACTTAAACGGACATTTCTAAATTGTTGAATTTGTTATGTACCATTGTCAGAGTGTCCAATTTTTCCATAGTGAAAAATCGAATTATATCAACTGCACTTTAGCTTGGTGACAAAGGTTAAACATTTGCTCTTTTTCCCCCTTTTTTTTTACATTTTACAAATATTTCAGCTTTCCTCTTAAATTATTTTTGTGAATTTTCATTTCGTGATGTTAACTTTATTCTCAAATTATTTGGATTTTGTTGTTTGTAAATTTTCCACAAAATGACATCTTTATTTTGTTTTATTTCTCATAATATTACAGCATTAAAAAGTTCAACTCTAAATGACTAAAATTAGATTACTTTTTTATTGTAGTTTATTTTTGTAAAAATGTGACTTTTTTTCTTGTTAGAATGCAACTTTTTGCTCTTGATATTTTGACTTTATTTTCCTAAAATGACAATTTCTGCCTGACTGTTTGAATTGACTGTTAAACTGACTGTTTTCCCCCCCAATGATATATATTTTTTCTTGTAATTATGACTTTATCCCCATAAAATTATGACATGATTTTCATACCACTTTAACGAGGTTGTTTGTTGTTTATTTGTTGTTTATTTGTTTTTCATATTTTATTCCCCATATTTTAACTGTGTTATACAACCTTATTCTTGTAAAATTATGCCTTTTTAATCTTTTTTCTCTGGATTTTTTGACTTTATTCTCCTAAAATTACAGCTGTTTTTTTCCCCTCATTCCTTTTTTTCCCTTGTAATTATGACTTTATTCCCCCAAATGTTGACTTTATTTTCACAGCAATTACATGTTTTGTACTCATTTTTTTCATTATATTATACAACTTTATTCCTGTAAAATGACCACTCCTTTCTTGTTAGAATACAACTTTTCCCACTTGTTATTTTGACTTTATTCCCCTAAAATTATAGCTACTTTTCCCATTTCTGCTGTGTTTTTTTTCTTTGACTTAACTCCCATAAAGTTCCCATATTTTAACAATTTTTTTCAATAATATTACAACCTTATTCTTGTACAATGAACACTTTTTTCTTGTTAAAGTACAACTTTTTTTCTTTTGATATTTTGACTTTATACTTGTAAAGTTACAGCAGTTTTTTTCCCCATTCCTGCTGTGTTGTTTTTCAAAATATTGCGACTTTTAAAACAGTAACATTCTCACTTTTCTCCTGTATTTTAACTTATTGCTACTAATGTTTTTTTTCCAACTATTGCAACGTTATTCTTGTACAATTTTTCTAGATTTGAACATTTCTCTCTGAATATTTTGACTGTATTCTTGCAAAATGACTGGAGATTTTTCCTTTTCTTTGTGCTGTTTTTTTTACTTTTCTTGTGGGTTTATATTTGAGGGGTCAGAAAAAATATAATAATAACCCCCCAGAGGTGGGTTCCAAAGTGTTTTGTTCCACGAAGCTGGCTGGTAATAAACTTGGGCGGCGGGAGGTGGTTCCGAGTCACGCCCGTGTAAAGGACGTCGGCTCCACTGTGAGGTTTGATGTCTCGTTAGTAACTCGTTTGCCCGATGATGCACGACACGTCAGCATGTATGGACACGAGTGCGTGTGTGTGGCGAGTCATAATTTCCCCGCGTCGGTGTTTGTGTGTAATGAGGCCACTGGCTGTCACTTTCACTGCAGTCGACGGGGAGCCGGGGAGCCAAGTCTAACCTCTCGGGAGAAGAACGGCCGCCTATTGATTCCCTTTCGAAAGTCCACAAGATGCCTCATGGTATATTTATTAAGAGTGCTTATGAGGATTTAAACGCAGCCCAGGTTAAACAATCCCGCATTAGCCCGACACGTGCCGCGCCGGGCCGCCTCCTTGCTTGATGAATATAGAATGACAGATTATCATCAGGCGGTGTAAAGTCATAAGCATAACGTGAGAGGACTGCAGATGTCACAAGTGACAGAAAAGTCTTATTAGCAGCGAGTTGCACGGACACACAAAAGATGCTGCAGACTTTGGCTACGTTCACTGCTTTTGATGTGATGCATTCGCATTACGGGAATATTTGTGCTCTATTCCCACGCTAGAACTTTTTCCCCAACATCTTTTTCCGAAAATGATATCTTTATTTTGTTTAGTTTCTCGTAATATTATGACATATTTTTTCTTTAATATTTCATCTCTATTTTATTTAATTAAATTATTTTTCTCAAAATATTACAATTTATTGTTGTAAAAATTTGAATTTTTTTCTGGTTAGAATACAACTTTTTTAAAAATATATATTTTGACGTTATTTTGCCTAAATTACATTTTTTTTTCCCAATTTCTGCTGTTTTTCGCCATTATACATTTTTTTTCTTGTAATTATGACTTCATTCCCATAACATTTTTACTTTTTTTCATACCACTTACAACTTTATTAGTTGTTTTATTTTTTTTAATAACATTACAACTTTTTCCCATATTTTAAATTTATGCTACTATATTTTTTACATAATGTTACGACTTTTTTCTTGTAAAATTACAACTTTTTTCAAATTTTTTATCTTGATATTTTTGACTTTATTCTCCCAGGGAGGCACAAAGGAAAATGACAACGCTCTACAGTCCCATAGCCAATCAGGACACAGAACACAATGCGTGTGTTCTCTCTTGGCCAATCAGGACGCAGACACGACACGTGGGTTCTCCTTTAGCCAATCAGGACACAGACACAACACGTGGGTTCTCCTTTAGCCAATCAGGATGGAGACACAACACGTGGGTGCTCACTGAGCCAATCCGGATGCAGTCCATGACAGGTGAGCCGCGAAGTAGCGAGGGAACACGGTATTATGTCATATCACTAATAAAAAATATGTGTAGAAAACATTTGCCTATAATATCAATCGTGAACAATAATTTGTAATAAAATTATCGCCCAGCAAAATTTGTTATCGTGACAGGTCTAACCTGAGTGAAGTTGGCCTCCCACCCTGTGCAAAACTCTGCTCAAGTAGTCTCATTTGTTTGTGCTACGTTTGTGCTGTTTTGTGCAATTAAAATTAAAGTTTGTGCTGCTTTTGTTTTTGAGTTATTACAGTTTATTTTATAGGTCAACAAAAGGTCTTGCAGCCCCACATTTCCTCCAAATTAAACCAAAATAATACCATTTGTTTGTACCGCGTTTGTCCTGTTTTGTGCAATTAAAATGAACGTTTGTGCTGCTTTTATTATTGAGATATTAACAACTACAATTTTGAGCTTTTGAGCGTCAACAAGCTCGGAATGAAACCAAAAAAGTCTCATTTTGACTGTCCTCATCTGTGCTGTTGGGTTCAGTTGAAATCAACGTCCGTGCTGCTTACGTTTTGGAGCTGTTACGCATTTCTCTAAGGTCAAACAAAGGTCAGGCAGACCCCCCAACATGCTCCAAATGAAACCAAATTAGTCACATTTTTTCAGTCTCATTTAGTGGAGTTTTGTGCAATTAAAATGAACGTTTGTGCTGCTTTTGTTTTTGAGATATTACACATTTATTAAAGGTCAACTGAGGTCAGTCACTTGTTGACAAGCTCCGAATGAAACGAAAACGGTCTCATTTTGATCGTCCTTGTTTGTGCTGCAGGGTTCAGTTGAAATCAACGTTTGTGCTGCTTTCGTTTTGGCGATATTAACCATTAAAGGCGTGAGACCTGTGTAAAGATGGCCCCCCCACCCCAGCAGCACAAACGAGGACCCTTTTCATTTAATTTGGAGCTTGTTGACAAGTCACTGGAAAAAACTGCACATTATGGAGTGGCCTTTTATTGTGGCCAGGCTGTAGTGCACCTGTGCAAGAATCAGGCTGTGTAATCATCGCCTATGAGGTGGATGGATTATCTCCCTCAATGAGAAGCACAGATTCAGCAGCTTTGAGATAAAAGAGGGAAAAAAAGTAAAATAGAGCAAAAATGGTTGTTTAGTTTACAGTTATTATATAGTATTTATATTATTATTATTTATAGTATTATAGTTTTTGTTTTTTTTCTTATTTGCAGCAATTGAGTCATTTTTACGCCTGCATGACAGTTAAGGATGCAATTATGTTAAGAGAACTTGGAGCGACCATCAAATCTTTAAGAAGGACTCATTTTTGCTCTCGTATTGAGCGGCTCTTGCGTTGAGGCTGCACCTGATGTGGAAGGTAATGAGAAATGAATGATTAATGCCTCCTTTGTAGCAAAAAGACATATCAGCCTTGCGCGCGAGCACCATTATCATGATAATTCCCATTCAGACACACATGCGGGACGACGGATGAGGCGGAAAAGGTACCACACTTGAAGCAAGGCAGTAGTTAGACAGCTTTCCTCACCATCGGCAGCCAGCACCGTGACAGCGCTCGACTGCGTGGGACTCGCCTTCCCGACTCCTCCGTTTTCGAACGCTGGCTGGTTGTCCAACTCCTGGAGCTGCCAATTGAGGCCGAAAAGGTGCATGGCTGTGAAATACACAGAGAAGCGTGTGTGGGCGCTTGGGAAGAGATAAACAAACAAGCAAAAACGTGAAATAAGGTGGTGGAGCACAATGGATGGCATCGGAAATCCAGCCACAACGGTGTGTGTGTGTGTTCTGAGGCATTGATAGCGACCATTTCAGTCAACGCGAGCGGGAACCCCGTTGCTTTAGCGTCTCTCCTCAGCGAGCCATGTTCATTAACATGACGCAGTCCGCACATTAACAGCTCGTAACCACAGCGATAGTTTTGCCGCACTCCAGAGGCCTCCATTCCATTCAATTAAAGCAGGAAATCTCTTTGGAATTCTTTTGGTAGCACAACTTTTGGAACTGCCACTGGACAGCATGCTGGATTAGTGGCTGGCATTGGCATGCAAGCGTTTGTTTTTTGTTTTTTTGCACCAATGTCTGTGGAGGCTTTATTCTTGGTACCCTCTTATCTCCCCACTGTCCCAAAGTATTTTAGGTTCATTGTCCGCCAATTTCCAGAGTCAGATCTTGTCTCCGGTGGTTGCATTGAGGATGCAACCTGCTTTTCAAGGATGGGTCACACGCCGACAACAAATTCTCACTAATTGACAAAAAAAAGTATCCTTTATGCACATCCCCACTGATTGAGAGTTAAGTTAAGGCAGTGGTTTTTAAACTGGGGGCCAAAAATGTTCCCCAAAAATTTTCCCACAGACGTTCCCAAAAACGTTCCCAAGGAAGTGTAGGAACCACTAGGTTAAGACAACATGCTAAAAGCCCGAGTGCAGAAGGAGGTGAGGGTTTCGTACTTTCACACTCACTACCTTACAACTGGTCTGCTCAAATCTTGGTTTTAGAACACCCCGGCTCTCATAAACATGTGTGCCAGAATTTTGCCTCGTTTCTAGTACACTGTATCAGTTATCAAACAAAAACTGTGCAAAATCTTTTTTGTGGGTATACAGAAGGAATTAATCGGAAACCTTCTGTATAAATGGAATATTTTTGTAGTTTGAGCATGGAAAACTTGTTTACGATCCTTTGAATACTCTATTCTTTAGCAACAATAGAGTCCGGAAAATGTGGACTGACACCCCTATAGTCACTTTTACACTAGTATTACCTGACATAGTAGCCATAATAATCGAATACATGACGTATTTGACATGGATACGATATAACATTAACTCACAACGTACTTCCTTCCTGTCTCATCAATGTTACTGACACCCTGAAACCAGTGTAGAATGCTGTTTGCGGTTAAGTGCCGACTCACGATGCACTTCCATTGCCTTATTAACATGCAGAGAGCATACATGCAATGAACATTCACACAGGAGATGCTGTCGGCCGCAACTCACGCCAGTGTCTGCTCTCTCCACACTGCTAACAATCAGCTAAAACTGTCAATACTAGCTGGATATTACCGATATGACACTACATACCGCGTCTCTTGAATGCCTTGTAATTGTATTTGCATTTGTTTAGCCATTTGTATGCCTCAAAATGCTGCATTTAGGCCGAGAATACTTTAAAAAAAGCATTCATTTATTAATTAGTTACTGCAAAAGGTTGCAAATAAATACTAGAGGCAGCTAAGGCTACGTCCTGTCCTAGTCAAAACGGAAACAGGGAACGCGTCTTCAGAAAAACATGGCAAAGTGATGCAGGGGGAGCTTTTGAAGCAAGTGTGAGGCAGATGAGTGAAAGAGTCACAGCAGTGGGAGTGTGGCGAGGAAGAAGGAGACGAGTCGTGTTACATAACAAAACACTGTCTGGCTTTTATGTGGCCCTCTTTCATTGTCCCTGAACAATCGAAAGTGCGTTTTTGTTATTTGGGACTTGGGGGGCGTGGAGAGAGGACTAATCCGCTTCAAAGGCAGGCGGTTGACGAGAGATGCTGAGGAAGCATCTTGATTCTCGACCATTCGATGAGCAGGGAAACATTTTCTTCTTCTTCGTCGGCTCGGAAGATGGATATCGACTGCAGTGAGAGGTTGCGGGGCCCGCAGAGGATATCAAATGTAGGGCACATCAGACGAGTGAACGGAAAGTGCTACGGACAGCGTATCAATCACGGTTTTTGTTAAGAAACGAGATGTTTACAGTCTGCTCCTGGACGTAAACACGCACTTTGTTTGGCTTAGACAACACGCTGACTCACGCTTCCTAAACATTGTAATCAAACAAGGAATGCATAGTTGCAACCACTAAATTGGGTCACTAGACAGAACACTCACTACAATCACGGTGTCAGCACGTAAATGAAAACGCAACGTGTAACAGGTAAGTAAAGAAACAACTACCGTCCATCTTCCGATCTGTTATTAAAGGTGACCTATTATGCTTTTCCTCTTTCCTGACCTATACATGTTGTTACAATTTTGCATTCTCGGGTTAAACAATGCCAGCGCGTCAGATAATGAACATTTGTGCATTTAAAAGTGAGCCTTGAAAGCAGTTTTGGATGGCCCTACAAGCTGTGACGTCAGGAAACCCGGACTTCCTCATATGGGCAGTTCACGTGAGTTCGAGAATTTCACGGCGTTAGCACGTTGAACAATGGCTCCCAGGAACATTTTTTGTTCGGGTGTGGGGGAAAGCAAAATTTGTTTAGCTTTCCTAAAGAGGCAAGCATCAGGCAGAAGTGGATGGAGTTGTTGAATCCTGGCCAGCAAGAGGAAAATATATGTTACCGGCACTTCACACGGGACTGTTTAGTGAACATGGGCCAATACGAAGCTGGACTGTCTGCCAAACTTTTGCTAAAGTCCTACACCCTTACAAGGTTACTTGTTCGCGTTTAAGAGTCAGAAGACGTCAGAAGTAATTGGACAAAAGTGGTTGTCTGTGACCAATTACAGCAGAGTGGGCGCAGCAGGAGGTCGTGGGTGGAGTAAATTACACAGACTGTTTGGGCGGGAGGCAGGAAACCCCAGCAAACACTGCAGGAAAAACGCAAAGTCTGGGAGATCTAGAAAGCTTTCTGTTCGGCCTATCGTGTGTAGCTGCTCCAGAACTTAATTCAAAGGTCCGTAAATAAGGATATAGGTCCCCTTTGATAAGCCTTACATAGACCCTACCTCCAGAGACCCTCAGATAGAGCTCTAATCACAACAAATAAAACTGTGACCTCCAAGGAAAGGCACTCAACCGCACTCATTACCGCCACAATCCATCGCGTTTACCTGCGGAACAAAGCAAATAACCAATGACCGAACCGTTAATGTTTTTGACAGGCTTCATTTTTCAGATCACAAGAGATCTGTGCTCTTGTTGCTCGGGTCATCGATGGATCATCAGAGCTCCAACTGCTAACTCAGTCTGACGAGACAAAAATCCAGCTTGTCCGCAATTGCTGTGGAATGGATTCCCAATCAATGCCCAGTGATTGACTGGCGACCAATCCATGATGTAGTCTGCCTACTAGTCTACCTCCCTACTTCCTTCGTTTCTTGAGCTCTTAACTTGGACACTAGATTCTGTGGCGCTTTCCTGATAAGTGGTGCATCAGCCTGACCCATCCATCTCAGTTATGTGCCAAGGTATTCACATTCCTCTCCTGGGTCCATTCCTGCAAACTGTGTCTCAGTTCCTTGATCAAGTGTTTACAAGACCTACATCTTGTCATGCGGTCGTACCATCTTTGCTCGTTCTGTTTTAAAGTTGTCGGGGGCCAATGGGATGCACGGATTGTGCTGTGGATGCCCGAGTCCACCAGGGATGGGCTCCAATCCCTGCCCTGACCATGAACAACTGTCAACAAACTGTCCCCAAATTCCATTGGAGGCAGGATTTCAAAGGGAAACAGCGTAGACCTTTGTTCCGAAATGTATGTGATTTCCTACATTGCTCCATGGACACAACGCAGGTCTGGAGAAAACCTCCTTTCTGGTAAAAATGCTCTGTAACATCTAAATGTGGGTTCTCCCAGAATCCATTGAGGTGAACAGGTCATCCAAATATGTTCTTATTTAAGGTAAGAGGACAGAAGTCGCTCTGCATGTAAACATAACCAATCGTTGTTGAAATACTACAACCTTTCGGGCACTTCTGCTCCACCTGGACGTGACTCACCACTTACCTCATCAACAAATGCCTTTGAGGTGAATATCCTTTCATTTCCATAAATTATTCTTGCAACCTTGGCCGGCGTGATGAATATTTATGGACTACTGCGGAAATCTCTTTTCCTGGCCTAGAGAAGCCGCTAAAGCTGACCTTTTATCTGTTATGTTTGAGCGTGCCCGCGGAACACCTTCACTGACCATAAATTGGAGAAAGGTTGATTCTAGACATTCATTACATGTTAGTTTAAGCTCAAACCCCTCAGGGCCGACCTCAAAAGCTCATCTTCACATGAGGTTTGTTATTGGCGTTAACTGCATAGCAAATATCTGCTTCGTTTAGCGCTGCTCCTTTGCAGAATGCAGCGGCTAAGCAACCAGGAGGAAGAAAAGTGTGAGGAGCTGAAATAAATATTCAGATGTCACGGTTCTGCAGGCTGCCATCGCCATGATAATTGGCCATGATACCAGAATGTGAGACGTGGCCCATCTGGACCTGACTTGTGCCAACAGCGCCCAGACTCATCCTTACAATCACGGACATTAGGATCGGTTTATCCTGCAGACTGATCAGCACAGTGACTTCCGAGAGGAACTCCTCCAAGCTTGGAGATGGTCACGTGACAAGTCAAGCTTGAATCACATGACACCAGGGCCTGGTTTGCACTTTCAATGCTTAGCGGTCCACATCATCCTCAGAACAATACAATAAATAACACCACTATAGTCACTTTTACACTAGTATTACCTGATATAGTGAACATATCCATCGAATATATGATGTACTAATGAGTCGAGAACACATATGCAATGACCATTCACACAGGAGCTGCTGTCGGCCACACTGCTAACCGAATACGCTGCCGCTAACAATCAGCTAAAACTGTCAACTCTAGCTGTTTTGCACTTGTTTGCACTTTCAATGCGTAGAGCTCCACATCATCGTCAGAAGCTGACTTTACACTGCTGGCTTGTGACTGCCTTTGGTCGGGACGGACCTGTCACCAGCACCCGCAAGTACCAGGAAACTCCCCAACAACTCCAGAAAAAGTTGCTGGATTTGTCGCTAGGTGCTTTTGAAGAAAGTCGTCAAGGGGGATTTGGAATTTCACCAGATCTAGCGAGCACTGCCCGGGAGGCATACAATTTACAATTCGACCTGCAGTTTTGCTAAAACTACCACCAGAATCTCACAGAATGGGGTCAACCAAGATCTTGGTCTTGTGTTCACAAACCAAAACAAAATTTTTAATTAATTTAAAGGCATACGTAACCAAGAAATGTCGTAATCCAAGGGGAGCCTGTGCTGTGCTTTATTTTCCTACACTCTGGTATACTTATAAAGGAGTCATTTATCTTCCAAAACACTCTTTGTCCAGTCAAAGTTGTATCACCTTGCAATTGGCACCGCTGAATTATCCCGACATCGACTGAAATCCTTCCAGCCAGGCCAATTTGTGCCAAGCGTGAAAAATGTCCACTCAGCTTGTTTGCCTTGTCTGAGTAACATCAACGTCATTCATCCAGGCTTCACTCTGGATTCACCTTGGTTAGTAACGCAGACGAAATAAATTTAGGGTAGACTGTTTCTCATTTTAGCCACAGTTGGCAGGTGAACATCTCGTGGTTGAAGGACACAGGAAGTGGTCGAGGACTGCACACAAATGCCACGCACCAGGTTCGCCCTGTTAGGTTCAAAGGGTGTAGCAAGACAAATTAGTGTAAGGAACCAGTGACTGAAACATAAAAAAGAGGAAGGCCACAACCACTACAAATTTCCTGCTAGGAATTGTTCACGTTGACCCCTTTCTGCTTTGTTCGTCCCAACCATTGACCCTGGCTATTGGGCTCCTTAAAACTGATTCTTTACAGCTGGGAGTTGCTGGTTCTTTCCTCCAAGCTAACCGCTTGAACTTTTTCTGTATCACTTTACATGCAGGCACACAAAAATTAGGAACTACTGACTAAGGTACAAAAACTGACAGTAGTTACTGAGTACCTAATGAAGAACTAATGAGGAACTAATGAGTAGTGGTTAGTGTTAGGTAGATAAATTCCTCATCAACTACTGTAATTTGATGTACCTTGTTGTAAAGTGTTTTTACTTCCACTTTTTGTCATAGTATGCCCACTTGGTTCCCCACCATCTGGCCCTCAGCTATTGTTTTGCACCAGTAAGTTGTTGCAAACCGCCGCTTTTGGGTTCCGCCTCCCTCCTTTGTTGGCTTTGTGGTACTTTCCTTTAGTGAAAGTGACCATTCTCTGTCAATCAGTCTAGCTCCGCCCATTAGGTACCCTAAAACATTGAACAAAAATTGAAATGCAACGAACTGCAAACAACAAAAGGCAGCAAAGGCTGCAATGTGTGTGTTAAACTGGGCATAAAGGGAAGCCCAAGCTGAATAAAATGTGCACGAGCATATTAATTTAATGATGTGAGCTCATAAACGGCAACAAGTAACAAAGTGTTATGCCAATAAAGGCGCAGTTAACACTGATACAGATATGGCACATTTACGAGCTCCCTAGATAGGAGGCAGTCTCTCTCTACTCGCCAATAAAATGCACCGCCCCCCAAGGCCATATTTCACCGCGTGCAACATCGGTGGCCCTCTACAGCACTGGGGGGTTGGAGACGCCGAGTGCAAGATTAAGAGCTTGGATGAGTGCTTTATTGTTGTGTTCCAGATTGTAACGGTGAGCGACCAGTCAGCTTGGACACTCGCTTTAAAAAGAAATACAATTCCCTCCTTTGGGAAACCAGGGCGGCTGCAGGAGGCTGAGATGAGAGCCCTTGCTGTTCGGACCCGTTTGAAGTGTCGTCTCGTGTTTGGTTTAAACGGCTTGTCAGCGCTCGACCCGCGTGTGAACCACATCCGTACTGATTTTTGGCAGCAATCACGCAAAAACTGATCAAAGTTTGTGTCAACGGGTGCAGTTGTGACGTCCTGAAAGCAACGGAGGGACGAGAATACAGCAGAACCTCCGTTTCCGTACGCCCCGGTTTATGTAAGCTTTGTCTTTCGAATAAAAGAACACTATTTATAATTAAAAAAAAACATTTCTGTATACGTATACACATTTAAAAACAAATATGTGTGTTTTTATTAGTTATTTGTATCAACATTTTCTGGTTGCATTATGCCTTTTTGCTCTATTTTCCACTTTTGCTGGGGTTGACGAGCCACGTTCCACAAATGGCCCATGCGCCGCAATTTGGACACCCATGCCTGTTTTGCCAGGAAGGTGTTTGGGTGTCCAAACGCTTGCTGCTTCCTGGTTCTGTTGGTCAGGGAGTTGCATTGTGGAGGGATTTTTACAACTTTCCGACGTGGGTGGGGCTCGCTTCTGCGCAATTCCTCTTCACCGTGATTGCTTGTGTTTAATTACAAAATAAATGAGTGACGCAAGAAAAAACATACTTAATAAATATAACGACAACACGGATAGCTTCTGTGTACAAGGCGTGTTACGAAACGAAACCGGTGATCGCCGGTGCTTGAAAGTTGGCAGACAAATCCCAACATCCACGTGGGTTAATTTGACAAATCTTAAGTAAAGTTGATCAATTGTAGAATTACTACAGCTTCTGCTTGGACATGAACAAGCAGAAGTGTAACTAGGATGGAGTGTGTTGGACTGCAAGGTGTGCATAAATAATGCCTTGGCCACTTCCATCCATCCATCCATCCATCCATCCATCCATCCATCCATCTATGCCGCTTATCCTCACTGAGATGGCGGGGATGGTGGGGTCTATCCCATCTGACTTCAAGTGAGAGGCGGGGTACACCCTGGACTGGTCGCCATCCAACCACAGACTGCCTTTTCTATGTTATTGTATTATCACTGATAGTGGCAGCGCCATAGCTTACAGCCCAGCTTTCTCCAAACAAAACATCTGGTCAAGAGAGATAGACTACTGACTGGACACAGGAAAACTCAAATACTCTGATATCCAGAGTCATTGATGTCAATGGCCAACTTTTTGGTGATTTTGGTGAGTTTTGGCGAGCTAAAACTCAACCCCGAGCGCCCCGACGTCATTTCCTGTCTGCCCTCGACTCAGCTCCCCTAGCAACGGGGAACGCATTTACAGCAGCACACACGAGCACAAGCTCTATTTTTGTTCTAACTGGGTTATTTTCTCCTATTACGTCTGTTATATTGCTTACCAGGAGTGTAAGGGTGACTGTAGGGGTGTTATTCCATGTATAGAGGGCTCTAATCATGTTATGATCCGTGTTTAGAAGGTTCTGTGCTCTAACAATGAAAATAAGGAATCCAAATTCTCCGAATCATGGACAAGGACCATGGTGTATGGTTGAGTAGGAGAGGTGGCTGTCTCTCAGCAGAACATCTTGTTGGCGTGTTTAAGCGAGACAGATGCCGTTGAGTCAAATCGAGACATGTTCGTGCGCAATTTCCTCCCAACAAAGCGGCGGCGCACGGAGGCCGTCCATATATAGATTAAGAAAGACGCCGGGGCCCGCTCTCCGGAGGGCGGCTGTCTGTGGTGTTCCATTTCACAGAACGACACGTCTAAAGATTGTCTAATGCCACCGAGGGATAACGGAGTCGTGTTTTCTCTCGCTAAGACTGAAAGGAAGGAGGCGCGTCTGTCACTCGGCGGCTGCTGTCGGCGCAGGCGGCTGACAGCTGGTGCCGCGTATCCCGCCACCAACCAGCGCCATTCAGCGCTCGTGCTCGTCTACGCTTCATTTTCTTGCCGTTTTCCCCCATAAATACGCTAATTACTGCACGGTAATTATCATCTCAAGTCGTTAACATTCCTCGCAGTAGGCGGGAAGACACGCGGCTTGCGAGTGAAAGACCTTCCAGCTGACCTTTTCTGATTCTGGTTGCTCAGTTCCCCCCGCCCCCCTCCCGCCAGAACAGGCACGGGGACGAGGCCCTCTCAGGTGGCTCGGTGACAGTGACAAACTATCAAGCGGAGAACAGACGACTCGTTCATCTGGCAGCCGGGAAGCTGGCAAGGCCTGTCATTGGAAGGACGGCCCGAGGTGAGCGTTAGTTCAAGTTCACCGCCAAAGGGTGCATATTTAATTTTTACAATCATTTCTATCACACTGCAGTGGACGCGCCGCACATACGCGGCTCATGCCTTGCGAGGGCCCAAATCCTGGGAGCAAACTGGAGGTTAGTGCCTTGTTCAAGGGCACAAAAAATGATTTAATGTCATGTAATTTCATTTCAGATATTCTGTTTTTGCTAAATCCAACAATATTAAGAAACATGCTTCACTTATTGATTATGACTAATAAGTGAGTAATTATACTGTACAGATCAATTATGTGATTCAGTTCATCTTATGGCAAAATGTAAGATATTTATGCTTGACTTGCCTCAACGCCGCTTTTATAACTTATTTTCTTCTCTTTAATATTAACAAGTTGCATTAAGAACAATCATGAACTATTATCCTTAATGTTCACTTTTTTATGTATACCTTCCTTACTAACTATATGGGTGTCATTTTTCTTCCAAAGTATAAACAACAAAATGAAAGCAGATAAATATTACATGTAAATATACAAATATTTATATATATATAATATATATATATATATTTTTTATAAATGTTTTTTTTTTTTAAACCATAATAATAATGCACAGCCCCCTCACCTTGACCTTCTGCGGGTTATGTGCTGGACTGAACACCATAGGGGATGCATAAGACCGGAATGAAAAGAATAATGCATACATTGTCTTTGTCCAAATAAGGTATACTTCCCGTGTAGCTCGCTGTGAGTTTGCATTGAGTGGGAGAGCGAGACAATAAAGATCACTTCACTAACATTCACGGGCAGTTTATAGTCTGCATGTTTGCACCGTGGGAGGACGAACACGCAGACTTTTAATGGTAATTAAATGGTGAATGTGCTGCGGCGTGTGCAGCGTGTAGAGCATTCAACCTCCCGGCTACTCCGTGAGTCACTTCACCGTGTTGTCTCATCATGTTGGTACCGGGACATATGTTGGCGGGCATAAAAAGGAGAGAAAACGGCTCATTAACGGCAGCGGGAGCGGTCGTCGCATTGGTATTCTGGCTCTAGGACTGAAGTGGGAATTGAGCCTTCAAGAGTTCTTCATTTAGAAAAGGCTGGGAATAGACAAATAGTCGTAAAACCTTTATTAAGCGTACAGGCGCGGTTTTAGTCCAAATGAAGCACCACGCAAGCGTAAAAATAATCAATCAGAGTTATTATGCAAGCGGTGAGTCCCGCCACATACACAAATATTTTATATACATGTATGAATAATCTTTTGGCCCACCCTGTACATTATTATTATTATAAGACAATATTGCAGCAGTAACACTAATATCCATCCATTTTTTGGGCCGTTTATCCTCATTAGTGTTGTGGCGGAATACCGAAACTTATTACAATAATATTTAATTAATATATTATTATGAATTATGAAGAATATACTAATAATATTATTATATATAATGAATTATAATGACAATAAATGAAATAAATTAAAAATACATTTTCAAGAATATGTATAATTATTCCCTTTATTATTTTATTATCATTTTCTTTTTTACTTTATCATTACTATTTTGAGTAGTAGTATTTTATTTGATCTAAATGATTTAATATTACTTTTTATTGTTTTATGTAACCCTAGCACAGATTATTTATACTCCATGATTTCCTTTTGAGAAAAATGGAATCCCACCCAAGAAAAATGAAGATTTGGTTGAAAAGTGAAAATTTCTGTCTAAATTTGGTAGAAAAGCGTCTTTTTCTAGGCTACATCAAGGCAATGAGGGGCCGACCAAAAAGCAAGTCCGAATGACGTCACATGTCAAACCAACAAGAATCGCTTCCTTACCGATGCAGTAGCAGAGAATGATTGACAGCACGACGGCGACGCCCACTGCGACCAGGGCCGTGCACTTCCAGGAGCAGTGCTTGGGCGACTTCTTGAACTTGAACGCCCCCCTGGACAGGCTGCTCCGGGGCAGAGGCCGCGCCGGGGTGGAGTAAACCGTCCCGGTCGCCATGGTGTACCCGGGGGCCGCCGCCCCGAAGAAGGGTGTGGATCCTGTGCCAGTCTTAAAAAGGAAGTTCCTGCCAAAAGAGGGAGGACGGGGGGCTTAGAAGGTTGAAGAAGGAGATGCTGTCAAACGCAAAACAGTAGTTGGCGGAATGAACGTAATAACCGCCCTGATGCGCCCAGCAGGGTGGCGTGCGCAAAGAACACATCATAAAAACAATCGACTCCCCTTCGCTCACTTGACCTTTTACAAGCAGGCCCGGGCTAATAGCCCATTATACCTGGCGTAATTAAGAGGCTTTAATCAAAGGCATTACGGAGTCATCGTCCTATTAACTTTTAAACCCCGCGTGAAAAGCTCTTAAGTAAATGAATTAGGCCTTGTTGCCACTCTTGCCACCGCTCACACATCCATACCCCCGTGCCCGCCGGGCTCCGAGAGGACGGAAATTGGAGCCGCTGACCACGCAGCGCCGAAGCTCCTCCGGCCTGGAAGGAAGTGTACTGCGCTCGCAGCGGGGGCTTCATTAAGGAGCGCGTCTTAACCGCCCGCACCACCCCGTACGTCAGGGGGAATTCTGCCTGATTGGGTTGGGTCTGGATAATGTGTGCTTCAATTAACTTTGTACGCTGGACGGAACTGGACGGAATTACGCTTTCAATTATTTTGGTACCATTCCCGCTTCGTGTGCTATAATACCGAAGTCAGTGACTGCAATGGGGGCTGGAACACCAACAACAGTCGTAGCGTACGCTGTACGTATGTACCGACAGAACTTACAATATCCCACTTATGCAACAATACTACGCAAACCTGCATCTACTCTACGTAAGAGTAGTCAGTGTACAGCTTTTATAGCCACAATCAAACCAAGTTTTTTTTTTATATGCACATATTTTGGACCAAATTCGTTCGGTTTTCCCATCAAGCACCCCACGCGTTGCTCACTCGAGTGCGGCTAAATAACCCGCCACGGGGCCAAAACAGATTGCAGAAGAAAGAAAGTTAAAAGTAACGTTCATCGTGTACTTATCCTTTCTATCTGTCATTCATATACTGTATACTTTGTATTTGATTTATTATTATAGTAGAACATGGTATATTCCGCCCTCACGCCATGCGGCTTTTCAACACAACAGAGGGGGGCCATAAAAAAGCCTAATTATGTATTATATTATTATGTATTCATACTGTATGATTTTTAATATGTAGTATTGCTCCACAAATAGTAGGTGAACAGTTACTTATTAAATAAATTTATTTAATGTATAATACATTTTTATGAGTTATACATTTTTTGTAAATTATAACAAATGATTACACATTCAAATAATTGAATTATTTATATTTTAGATTTATTTTTGTTCTATTTTCTCATTTTTCCCTTAACATTCCTCTATTTAGCTATCTATCTATTGTATACATTTTATTTAATTATAAAGGCATTTATAAATTTACATTGCGTTATTTTCTGCATGGCAAACTATAATTACTGACTATGAAATGTATTTTTTCATTTAAATTTGTATTTTTAATGTCCTATTTTTGGGTTTCTACAGCAGCTGGATAATTAATTGTATTTTTTCATTTGAATTTGTATTTCTAATGTCATATCTTTGGGCGTCCAGAACTTATAAATTGAATTTAAATTATTTCCAATAAGAAACATTGCCTTGGTTTTCCTTTATTATGGTTAAAAAATAATAATTATAATAAACTAGTAGCGGGATGACAGACTTTTGACCTTACCTTCCTATCTCAATATAAAACTTTAATTTAAATATGAGACCAATACGAGTAATAAATGACGAGTGGGACGGGATTTCCATTAACCACTTTGCTGGTTTTTGTTAAAAAAGAAAAGTAAAAGTAGAGTGGAAAATTTGTATGGATTTCATTTGGTGGGTAACATTTCAAATAAAATCAATAAGGCTGAAATAATGAAAACAATAAAAAATAATTTCAAAAAATAAAAAATAGACTGTTAATTTAAATTAAATATTTGTTGATCAAGTTTTTGTCATCCATAAAAAAGCCGTGTGGTGTATTTCAACACATGCGACACCTGCAAAAAGCTTTCACACATAAAAAAAAAAAACCTTCACACCGAAAGACGATCACACCTGAGGTGAAAAACCCTGTTGTTCCCTTAACAACCTTCACAAACAACTTCTTGAAAGGTTAGCGTGAATGCACGCCTGCCTTGATGTGCACTTTGTGCACACGTTCTCCAAGAAAAAGACGACACTGATGCCGGAATAAAAAATATTCAACCTAAATATATATAAAGGTTTTTGTTTCACACACACAAAAAAAGCTGCCCTACTTTCGGTCTGTATTTTCTGCACTTTTTCTTTATGTCGTCTTATAGAAGCCCACAGGGGGGAGGGGGGAGGAAGAGCTGGTGGTTTCCTTGGCAACTGATAATTGATATCCACCAACAAACTGCTATTTGCTCATCAATTATTTGTGCAGCAGCTGTGAAGTCTTTCTGTAAGTTTTCTAGCCCCCGCCCCCTCCTCATTTTAATCCGACAAGAATCTGCACTCAAGAAGCTTAAGAGCGGCTAATTAGGTGCGTAATCTAAATCCGGGCTAAAAACCCACATGGTGACACTTTCAAACACACAAGGTGGAAGCTTTTCGGGCCGTTTAAGACTTTTTATCCGCGGTAATTGTCTTTTTTTTTTTTTATTGCGAAAGTAGGGCACTTGCTAAACCGTATTTGGGAGAGGCCCCCGCCCCCGCCCCCGCCCCAGGTTGTTACCGCCTGTGATCAGGGCTCCACGGAGACAACAAATGTCACATTTTTCGACCGTCTGGCGAGCTGTCGAGCACAGACGGGGATTCAATTGAAAGGTTAGCAGGTGTCGCTCTCGGAATGACAACGCTCCGATGAGACGCAAGCCACGGGGGTCTTCGGCATCCTGCGGAAGTTGAGACGTCCCCAAGTCAAGACGGATTTGAATTGGGGTCCCATCGTGCACGACAAATGATTATGTATCGATTGCTGGTGCCAGCAACTGATACATTGGTTTGTATATAAATGCCGACAGGAGTGAAATAATAGCAGTGCAATGTGACTAACCAGATGAATCACCGTTATTAGCATATTTGTATTGATACATGGCAAACGTTACCAGTAGGTGCAGTAGATTCTCAGAAAACAAACAAGACCCAGCATTCATTAAATGCACGCTCCTAAGGCTGTGCAATTGGCCAATTAGCTGAAAGGGGCGAGTTCCAAAAATAGCAGTGTCTGCCGTTGACTTTACAAACTTTTTTGTTGTTTCTAGGATTTGGCAATCCTGTGAATGACCAAACTAATATTTTGTTTTTTGTAACTGCTTCACATCTGTGTGGCATGGACTCTACCAACATGTGGATGTCACCCCACAAGTTCCCCATTGGGTTAAGGTCCGGGGATTGGGCTGGCCACTCCGTAACATAACAACATAAGAAGATGTTGCTGGTTTACTAGTGTGTTTGGGGTGATTGTCTTGTAGAAACAGCCATTTCAAGGGCATGCCCTCTTCTGCATAAGGCAACATGACCTCCTCAAGTATTCTGACATATGCAAACTGATCCATGATCCCTGCTATGGGATAAATAGGCCCAACACCATAGTAGGAGAAACATGCCCATATCATGATGCTTCACTGTCTTCACTGTGTACTGTGGCTTGAATCCGGAGTTCACCCAAAATGAACAATTTTACTCTCATCAGTCCACAAAATGTTCCTCCCATTTCTCTTTAGGCCAGTTGACGGCCAGTTGCACATGCTTTTTTTTAACAGAGGGACTTTGCGGGGGATTCTTGTAAATAGATTAGCTTCCTGCAGACGTCTTCTAACTGTCACAGTACTTACAGGTAACTCCAGACTGTCTTTGATCATCCTGGAGCTGATAATTGCCTGGGCCTTTGCCATTCTGGTTATCTTTGATAGTTGTCTTCAGTTTTCTGCCACGTGTCTCTGGTTTTGCTCTCCATTTTAAGGCACAGGAGTTCAAGTTTGAACAGCCAAACTTTTTTTGCACCTCTTTTCCCCTCTCCAATCAACTCTTGAATCAAAGTACATTGTTCTTTTGAACAACCCGACTCATTTTCCTCAGGTTTTCAAAGAAAAATGTTCAACAAGTGCCGGTTTCATTCTTAAATCGGCGCCACCTGATTCACTAATAATAGAACATTTTTAACCAAAAAACAGCATGATGTCAGGCATTATAAATCAGCAGCGTGTGAAATTTCTAACCTGAACGGGAAGGCATGACAGCAAACAATTGAGAAATAGAAAGATTTAAAAAAAAAACACAAAATCCTACGTAGCGGGAGAGGTTGTTAATTACTATTTATTTGATTTGTTTCAACACTTTGGCATAGAAATGTCATAAATCATATTTGAATTACGCAGGTAAAAATGATCCACATAAAAACACGGCCCGTGTTCCGCACATCAATAAAACAACACGTCTTTATGTTTGATGAAGAAAAACGAGAATCCACAGTTTCCCGCGTGAAATCAATCCAATCTCGTCCGACGGTGTCAATCAAAACAGAGCATTATTATTTGTGAATTCTTGTACCAGTCGTGTACTACGAGTGCAGACGGGCGGTCACGGCGGGCTGCTAAATGTAGCGCTACAAATGGGATTGTGTGCTCCAGCATTCCTGCACTTCCCAGCCTTCAAAGCGATTCTGCTCATTTTCGTTTTTTTTTTTTTTTTTAGTGACGATGAAATGCTGTCGGACACGATGAACAAACAGCAGTCGAGTGTAAACGTCCGTAGACGCCGTGTGACCGCCTGTAATTGATTAGCGTGATGCTACACGGGCACATTACTATGCTAATCCCCGCCGACGGGGGAAGGCGCAGGGACGGGCGCAAAAGCAAAAGAGCGCCGATGAATGGCGCCGCATCCGCCGGCTCGCTTTGCACGCCTGTCTGTCCCGTCGCGGCGGCGGCGTGCGCTTCGGTCTCTCTTCTCCCGACGTCGCGTGACATCAGCGTGGCGTTTGGAAATGTCCTTGTGGAGGACAAAACAGTTAGGGGGGGGGGGGGGGGGGGGGGGGGGGGGGGGGGGGGGGGGGGGGGGGGGATTTGTATGCGGCTAAGCTCCACGGGAAGAGCCCTGGCGACAACGCTGAAGTCCGAATTTGTAAGCTAGCATTAGCATTCAGCCACTTTTGTTTGTAATGAAACTACAGCTGTAATCCAGCGTCAGGGCAGCTTGTTTACACCGCTAGCGTCGGCGCATCGCTCGCTGTTTTCCAATCCAGTTCCACTTTTAGCAAACACAATCGTCAGGTAAGCACTTTGGAGTCTTGACTGCATTAAAAGTCGGTAGCTAAGGCTAGCTAGCTAAAACTCATTAATGTCGCTATACAACGGAGTTAGCGTACGCCCCGGTTTTGGTTTAAAGTAATCCCTCGTTTATGACGGTTAATTGGTTCCATATCCGACCGCGATAAGAAAGTGGGGAAGAAGGACAAACAGGCCAAAAACATACCACTTCCACATTGAAGGGTATTCTGGGCATGCAGGCCAACATTCCAGTGTCCACTTTCCAAATATCTGATTGATTTTCCGAAATTCCACATTTTCCATAACATAAATTCTGTGTCATCTTAAAATCCTTACTATTTCCACATTTGTCAACGGATACAAACCATTCTAGTGTCACAGACGGACAAACATTTTTTTTCACAGTTGGTTCTGGGCATGCAGGTCAACATGTCAAGATCCATGACATAAATTATCTTTCAGCTTGAGAACTCGAGAAACACGGATAATGTTTTCACATACCAAAAAACACGGATTTTCCAAAAAAATCTACATTTCATAGCCCACAAAATCCAATCAAAAATGAATAGTTCCAAAGTCGAAAACATTCTCAGCATTCTGGACAGGCAGGCCAACAAGTTTCCACATTCTTAATATCTAAAAATTCCACATTTCACAGATGTTCCCTTTTCCCTTTATCATTTGAGTTCAGGATCAGCTTTCCGGCATTCACATGCAATTTCTTCAGAAAGTTGCATTATCCAGTTAGAATGCAATTCAACACAAACACCTTTGTATTTGTTTTGCTATCTACTTAATTTTGTTTGCTTTAGCTGCATTCTGATTTTTTGGGGTGAATGTGAACCCAAACCTGATCACACCAGCCTGAGGCCTCACTGAACCGCAGTGAAGTCTGCCAGGGAGCGATTGGGTCGTGAGCTTGTCCTGACCTCCGCTTGACCCAACGGCTTCTGGCATACGTACAAGACACAAAACCAGAAAGTTAAGGAGAAAAAGTCCCAAACACTCCAGCTTCTTCCTGAAGGTGCCTTCTGGCTCACGTTAAGTTCACTGGCAGTGCACTGCTATGCACTTTACAGGCATGACACCACCGGATTAGCCCAGTGCAGCTTTACGTAATAAAATAAAAGCTCGTCTCTGGGTTGTAATGTCCTGTGATGGATGTCAGCGATGTGTCGACTGCACTCCTGACTGCCGGGAAGCAGGAAATATAGTTTATAGGCGATTAAGCTGAAAAGAAATCTCATCTTTCCATGCGTCCATTGTTGTGATAAACGCTAATAGTGTCACAAATAATAAAGATAAATGTCATTTTTGGAGTTTGATGGCAAGTTTTGAAGTCTGGATACATTGATTACACAAATCCAAGGCACCTCTTTTACTTCTTGGAAGAAAAAAATTGTAGATTCATGCCGGAAAAGTAGTACAGTTTTGAGATCAGGGTTTAAAAGTCCAACCAAACTGTTTGGCATCAGAAAATCTTGCGTTATTTCTATAAGTCCAACATCCACAAAAGTGTGTTTTCCCAAGAGTGCAATGATCAGCATTGTACTAACTACAATTACAGGAACTAACAACAGAACATGATCAATACAATCAATTCAATACAATCATAACTCGTTTTTTGTATGCCCAGTTTGTTTTTTGTTGACGTTTTTGTAGAATACCACGCAAAACAAACCAGTTCATTTGCCCTGTACCTGTGTCGTTCCGCGAAATCGAGAAACGCTATTGAATTCCATCTCGGCGGGATGTACGGCAAGTCCGCATCAATAACTGATTCCAGGCGTTTAACGTGCGTAATTATTTCTTATTATAAAACTATAATTATTCTGTATTAACCATGTTTGTCAATATTTTTCTGTTTCAGGAAGAGATTACTGTTGTCCTGTGCCACAAATTCGGCAGCTTCACTCTATAACGGGTTTGAAAAATATATATATTATTTGTAAATAAGTGATGTTTCATAGTTAAAAATTTACTTACTTTATTTCATTATTTCTTCTATTTTAGGCTATAGGAGTGTAAAGGTGACTATAGGGGTGTTATTTCATGTGTAGATGACTCTAATAATGGTAAAAAAAAAATGTATATATTTAGAAGGTCATAAACAGGTTTTCTATACTCTAACTACAAAAATATTCAATTTTTAAATAAGGAATCCTCATCACAGAAATTCACTTATCGCAGCCGGGTCTGGTACCAATTACCTACAACAAATGAGGGATTACTGTACATCTAAATACAGTATAATCATTTCCTCTATGAATCAGACAGCAACACACAAGCAGCCTCTGAAGAGAACCCTTCAGGTTAGGTTGTTCGCATCCACATGACCCTCTGGGAAGGCGGTAACACGCCAAACCTCAAGTAGTCCCTCGCCTGCTCAAAATAAACCAGCGTTTTTTGTTGTCGGTGCAAAGGCTGGCCATGCTTCTGCAGCAGCAGCAGTAGCAAAATAAAAGGAAAGTGGACACACAGGAGGAATGTGCCTTTGGCACCGGATGATGCGGTCAAAACAATTTCAAAGCATCTTGAGGAGCACCGCCCTGTCGACACCCGCGACCACGTTGGCGGCGGACCAACTCGCAAGCCTCACTTCCCTTCCAAAAGGCCACTTTGGCTCCCGCTCACATGACCCGCCGGTCCTGCCGGAACGCTGTAAAGCTCAGGACGGCCGACTCGTGAATGACACGGCCTTCCCACACGGCGGCTATTTGGAGGGAAGAATTCCGCCAGGAGAGGACGTAAATTCCACACGTGGAATGCAATGAGCATCGACGGAGCGGCTCCGTGTGGCTGAAAAGGCCTTCAAATGTCATCATGACTATTCAAGCCGAAGCAAAGACGAGCACAGACAATGTCAAGAGAAGCTTCTTCCTACCTGTCTGTACTGGTACGTGCGTAGAAATGGTTTGCAATTAACTTCTTTTTACACTTGCGTGGCAATTAAACATGCTAAGGACACAGACGATGCAACTCACCTAACTATTAGCATTGACGTTTTAATATTGAAAGGCTTTCCGTTTTTTTTAAATAGAATACAACGTGAAAATTAGGATGACCCTATGTTGATTAGCAAAAACCAGGCACTTGGCATGATGTCCTGTCCAGGCGTGAACCTACATCTGAATTAATTTATATTATATTTCTTTTACACTACACTAGGGATGTTTCGATCTCATCTTTGGGACCGGGATCAGCTGCCGATCCGCTGCACCTTGAAGATCGTATTGTATCTGCTTCCACCACAAGCTTGGGCCGATTAGGATGCCGTAACTCTGGGCCACAGTCTAGCATGGTAAATGCGGCAAAATGGGCCTTAAAGCTTGTTGCTACTCGACTTCCGCCATACGGATGAAGGAGAAAACGGACCACCATTGTGCAGACATGTCCGTGGGGTACCGTGGTGAAGTTAGTTTCACGTTGGATGCTGACTATTGGGCTACATAGCTACAGCGGTAGATTTGCCCCTCACTGTGCCCGGACTCCTCTGTCATGGTGCCGAGAGCTTGCACGGGAAGCTCGGTTATTATTACGGACTGTCAATAAATTATTATTGCGTTAAACAAATTGATCTATAACCATGTCAAATGATTAGTCCTACCCTAAAAGTATTGTAACGGTGGCTGAAGAATTCCACGCCAGGATGGCTGTAATTCAGTTAGTTCACATGCACAGTCCAACAACACTTCCTAGTTTTCTTAGTCTACGCAATTTTCTCCAAACGCTGACCAGCATGCAGAACACCACAGCCCTCTCCTGTTACAATATTTTTTATTAAAATGGCCAAAACCAAACATGAAAAAATGGTGTGCCCTAGGAAAGGAGGGCGTTAATACATAATTAGTGTTGGGCAAAGCACTTGAAGTAATTAGTAGGGCTGTCAAAGTCAACACGATAAAGAAAGTGTCCTTGTTTTTTTGACGCACGATCGTCCTGTTTGACCCTCAACCCACACCGTAGTTTAAGGAAGCACTGATTGGTAAGCAGTGACATCCAGAACCCTCCCACTAATGTCGCATCATATCTCTCTGTGTCTCTCACCAGGTGACCATCTGTCCTGCCAGCAGGGCCCGCCTCCTCTGCCGCCCGCCCCGCCCACGCACAAGCAACACCCCTCCATCACGTCCCTGAGCCGCAGCTCGCTGGCCGATCAGAGGGCCGCGAGCCCGCCGCCCACAGCCCATTATTGGTAAATTCTGCTTCCTTATTCTGATTGGTAAATGTAGCTCCAAAGCCCTGGCAGATGGCTCTGGAGATGTAGCAGTGCAGGCATTGTTTTTATTGTCATCCATGCAGTGGTGCCTATGCCTACGAGTGTACCAACTAAAGAGTGTTTTTATAGATGGGAGCCATCACTCACTGCTGGTTTTGCTTTAAACTGCGAGCTAAAATTTGGGTTATGAGCTGTGCTATGCTGTTTTCGACGACCACGGCTGAGGTCAAGAAGGTAAAGTAGTGCTTCTGTCCTGAAAACCGGCGCTTTAACTTGCACACGGACTCGCCATTGCTGCATCGAGTTCTCTTGCACGGCTCAGATATGTGACGATGAGTCGCGGCGTTTGAACGACTCTTTTAAGTGAAGAATAACAAGCAGCTGCCAGTTACCCATACAATCCGTGCGTTCTTATCACGTAAGCTTATATCGGCAAAAAGAGCCGTTCAAAGGATTCTACTCTTTTGCGAAAGCCATTACTCCCAACAGTGTATTACAATTAATATAGAAATACTCTGTTAATCAATTACTGATGCACATTTGTGACCCTGGAACATATTATTTCTATAATAATTTTTTATGGGAACAATTGTTTCAAAAGGACCAGCAACACCCGAGGTACGGCTGTCTCGTTAAATAACTACCTGTGTGTCAATCAAAACGAAGCACTGTTATCCTCACACCTTATAATTGTTTGTCATGCAGAGACGGGTCAAACTGGAGGGTTTATTTTAGGAAAAAAAAAAAAAGTTTAACGCTTTAAAGATCCGAACATCATCTGATCATCAACACAGGAAAATAAACGTTCATAGATTTAGTTGCGTAGGGATGTTTGCTTAGTGATGAATCGTGTGCAGACGAGAGCATGAGAACAACTACGTGATGTATATCTGCTCTACTATTCTGTCAGGCTCTGCCGCAACACCCTTCCCAAACATGGCTGACACGCCGCACTGCGATGCCACGTTGATGGATTGATTGTCTGTTTATTTCGGGCCACACAGAGCATAACATAATCAAAATACACACATAGACAGAAGACACACGCTTATTTACACCCACCCCCTATTTGTAACACTTAAGCCACGCAGTATATTATATTAACACAATATGCAGCAATACGCCTATGCACGTACAATATGCATTATTAATAATGTGTTATACCCTGTACATCTTATCAATACTAATGTGACAATACTCATTATTATACCATCACCATATATCAACATATCAATCATGTATTATCGGTAATTATTGGGTTTACTTTACAGTATATATCATTTTTATGCATACAATATAATTTGGATTAATAAAATATAATGATTATTAGAGTTAAGGGTAATAATAATTAGCTTGGATAAAACGTGTCGCGCATTAAGAGAGGCCAAGAGCTAGCCAAGCGCTAGCAACACCACCATTCTTGGCCAAGTGTCATATGCTGTGCATTAAGAGAGACACAATTTTTTAGGCTTGCTGCATGAAGGTGGATGATCCCCTGCATCTGAGCCTCCACTTGTCTGCCCTAATCTATGTCTTTTATAGTATGTGTCCTATGCTGTGCATTAAGAGAGACAAGATTTTGGAGGTCTGCTGCTTGAAGATGGATGATTTTCTGCAGATGAGCCTCCACATGTCTGCCCTAATCTATGTCTTTTAGAGTATGTGTACTATGCTGTGCAATAAGAGAGACAAGAATTTGGAGGCCTGCTGCAAGAATCCCAAAGGATGATCTGCTGCAGATGAGCCTCCACTTGCCTGCCCTAATCCGGTTATTGTGTTGTACGTGTACTATGCTGTGCAATAAGAGAGACAAGAATTTGGAGGCCTGCTGCAAGAATCCCAAAGGATGATCTCTTGCAGCTGAGTCTCCACTTGTCTAGAATATAATCTTGTACTTTTGTTGTATGATAGAACAACCCAAAAGAAGACAAAAACATAGTTATGTCAGTATTTACTGTATATCTTTCCGAGTGTTGTCATGACGTCTATCTCTGTTTAAGATCAATTTTGTCTCTGATCCTGAAATCAGGATGTATATTGTTATGTATGGCTATAATAACGATAATATAATAATAATAATATGATGCTTCCAATAAGAAAAGTGATTGTACAGTAAATGTGCGGTCTAAGGTGCATCATTACTTGCAATACTATGATATTCCTATTCTATTCTTAACTAATTAATACACTGTAATACAAATGATCCCATTACATCATTTGTATGAATTACCATGAGCCAATGTTAGATAAATAATAAACGGTCATACAGTGCATAGTATAAGGAGATTAATAGACAACCTGTTGTCTTGGACTCACACAGCTAATGATATCTAATACCTCAGAACCATTTCTTTGTATCTTGATTTAAATAGATGATTATTTGGAGACTGCCTGAGCTGTACGCCACACACACACACACACACACATGCACACACACTTTTCCTGGTGGTTCTCACTGCCTGAATTTTAAAGTTACTGTAAAAAATGTGCACATGCAGGGCATCCTAGGACATTATCGCGCACAAGCAACTTCCGAAGATGATATATGTGCTTGCTTGTCAGACTGAAAGGTCAATTATGGTCAGCGTGAAGCCAATTAAGAAATGTTTTTCCTTGCGAAGCACAAAGCGGGACCTGTACGGCGAACTGGCAAAGACGGAAAGAGAGAAAGAGCTTTTTCTTATGTGTGACGGCTTTGATGGCTTGTCTTGTTTGTTCAGGATGGTCCTACATGCAAAGTGGATTTGCAGCGTGCTGGAAACACAGCCAGACAGACTTCCGGCGAGCTGGCTGCTATCATCCATCCGAGAGAGGACCCAAAGAGATTAAAGAGGATGACTCTACTGGGTTGGGCCAAAGGCTGCAGGTAGGCCATCGCCTTTTATTTAGTAGTTATTGTGGGGGACAGATAACAAGACCAGATAAGTGGATCAGAGAAACGACAGCTTGGGAGAAGCGTGGCCAGGCGCCGGGTCATAAAGAGTCCTTCTAACACAATCACGAGCGTCCTGAGGTTCGCTTCCGAATCTCTCGGGGGACCACGGGGTCGGTTCCGCTCGGAATTCAAGAGATTTAAAGGCGATTCGTAAGTACTTGACACCGAAAGTCACCGATCTCAGCTCGCACCGACATGCACAACCAGGAGAACTGTGGACATGTTCCAGGCGGAAGTGAGATGTTGGCTAACTGCACAACACAGACTAGAGCAATCCGGGTTGATGGACTCCGACTTGAGATGTTTGGTCAATGACATCCGACATTTGACGGATTTTCTTCATAAAACCTTCACAATGAACCCGCTTCTCTCCTGCTTGGAAGCATTTCAACCTGAAGGAGCAATGGTGTCCAAACAGATCATCACACTGCCGGTTTGTCTTCTTTGAATAACCTCAGATCGGACCCAAACCGTGATCAAATAAATCACTCTGTACGAATCCACCTAAACAGCTCTTGTGCAGTTTTGCGTTATTCCCACTCGGCTGCCACCGCGGCCAATTAGCACTTTTAGAAAGACCCGCACTTCATTCATTAGCGCTAATTGTCGCAACGCTGTTAAGTGCATGCGTTATACTCAGGCAGATTGAGCGGAAACATGGTTGGAAATTTCCCACGCGGAGAGCCGCATAAGGAATACAAACCGATTCACGTCACGACGGCACCCGAGATGACCCCCCCCTCCCCTGCCCGATAAAGACTCTGCAAAGCTTCTGCTTAGATTTCTCATGCTGGTGTTTTTCGCTTGACATGTGCAATTATGTGGCGGAGCGGATCTTCCCCTTTGGCCCCCCCGCTGCCCCCGGTCCCGCCACCCCGTGTTCCCACCCGCTGACAGCCACTCGATTTGGAGTCCAGCGGGGTGATGGTGCTTTATGCCTGGACTGATGATAGGTGTGCACGTATTGTTTTGTCGATAGAGAAAGCTCAAGGTTATTGCTCCACCCCCTCCTCCACCCCCTTACGCTGTCTTCCAGCACCACGTGGGTCGCATCTGATTTACAAATACCAACCTGGCTTCGTGTTCAGAAGGTTAGTGAGTCGGAATGGAGTGCTCACTTCCCGGCTCGGCGTGTTTCTTCTCATGCTTACGCCCAAACCGGACTTTTTCCCCCGTCACATTTATTAGCCAAGTGTTGCCGTTTGTGACAAAGTAACAACCTGATGGAGTGCCGGCCGTAAAGCGGACACTCTGATTTCTCAAATCCTGCGGCGAAGCATCATTTTATTCAGCCCTCTCGGTTTTTTGTTGTGTTTTTTACGAACATTGTTTACTTTTTATTGTCTCATTGCGATTCCCAGCTGCGTTCCCAGTCGGTTATTTTTTAAGGAGGAACCGAGCAGCCCCCCCGCCCCCTCTTTGCAGGAACGACACGTCTTCATTAAGTATGTGCTGAGGCTTGCGCTGTAACACTTCACACTGTCAGGACGGATCACGCCTGCTGTGCAAAAGCCAAAAAAACCACACACGGGTCAATAGTTGTCTTTTTTCCACCCCGCACTTTCCTGACATTGGATGATACAAGTCACTGAAATTCTCAGGAGAATTTTGCAGAATGACCGAAAGTCACAGGTTCATAGTTCATAGTACATTCGGTACCACACGTTCAGAGGTTTTCCATACGGAACACACTGAGTGAGAGCCAATACGCCCCGAGTCGCCAACATTGGCGATAAAGCTAGCGACTTTTTCAGGCGCCGTTGGGGACCTTTCTGGTATTTGCGTGTCCTGCTGACAGGTCCGTCGTGAGCAAAGGTAGTCACAAACAGGCCGCCAGCTTCCGAGGATGATGTGGAGGTCTAAGCATCGAGAGTGCAAAAGAATCACGCGTGCTTGTTTTACACAGCGAAATCCAAAAGTATTGTTTCTTAATCTTCAATGGATCAAACAGGAGGGTGCGTTTGTGTTTATATTCGATTGGTCTATTGCTCCTCCTACCTCATGAGGTTATGCTTTTTTACTACAGCATTTGATGACATTTTTATGCAAACGATATGCAAATTAGACATTGATGCCATTTAGCAACTTCTAGGACAGCCGTGATCTACTTTTCAGTGAGTGCGGCCCAGTCTTTGGTTAGCGGGACGCAAGACTAGTGTGTCCGGAAAAACAAACATTCTACAATACCTTGTTTATATTTGGTTCCAGACCAGTCCATGATAAGGGAATTAGCAGAATTCCACGTTTATAAACAGAATACTTTTATAGTCAAAGCATAGCAAACCTGATTATGACCTTTAAAATGCAGCTTTCAACTTTATTAGAGCCCTCTAGACATGAAATAACACCCCTACAATCACTTTTACCCTCTTATTACACAATATAGTAAACATAATAAGACTTGTGCTCGTGTGTGCAGTAAATGTGTTGCAGTGCCAGGGGAGCTGAGCCGAGGGCGGACAGGAAGCAATGTCGGGGGGTTCACAGAGTTTTAGCTCGGCCGCAAGAGTAGCCCCGGTTAGGGATTTTTGTGGCTGCGTGTGTCGACACGAGTCATGCGACTTGGACTCGAGTCAGACTGGAGTCACAATTTTGATGACTTTAGACCAATACTTGCGACGTTGACATTAATGAGTCAAGACTTGACTCGGACTTGACTCTGAGATTTTCAGTGAATTTCAGTAGTCTATGTATCTTGCAAATTTTGGTAGCTGTACTCTGGTAGAGAAAATAAGACCCTTTCTTCCAATGCATGGAGAGCTGAGTGGTGGGCGGACAGGAAGTGACATCTGGGGGGGGTCAGAGTTGAATTTGATCTTTTTCGTGGGTTACGGCCGCAACAGTCATTGTGCCTGTTGTGAAATAATGTAATAAAAATCAGTTTTTCCGCCGATCACGTCTGACGCGTGTTTTTCACTGAACATGACAGTAACATTAGTGACACCTACTGACCAGTGTGGAATACTACACCTCATCACCAGCGTCTTTGAATGCGTCTTCTGAATGCCTTATATTTGTATTACAGTTCACTAAACCAATTGTGTACTTCAAAATGCTTACTTTAGGTAAAAGTATATGTAAAATTTGCCTAGATATCTATTTTTTCCAACTAATAATAGACTATATTCAAACAGAAATCAGAATGATATATTTTAGAGAAAAACATGATAGAGCGACGTCGCAAAATTCGGTGTGCAAAGTGGTGAGCGTTTACTCTATTTTTGTTATTTTTTTGTATTCATTGAAAAATTCGCTGTCAACAGTTTGCATTTTCTTTGTGTGTTTCATTTGAAAAAATAATTAAAAATTAAAAATGATTTTAAAAAAGCATTAAAACTTCTTATGTACCCAAGGTGAACCAAAACAATAACCTTAATATCGAGGTACATACAACCTGTGACTCCATGGGATATGATATATTACCATACAAATATTCTCAAAAAGCTTCGCATGAAAGGGTTGAGGTATTACATTTTGCGCCGATCTTTGCTCATGTATTTGTTGTCAACATGCAAAAAAACCTATATATTTTTGTCACCAATAAACAATGATGCTTGGTTAACTTAATAAATATTACAATTTGTGCAAATAAATATAATAAATAATGTATAGGCAAAGAACCGAGGCAGTCCCGTCACAAAACATTGTGGGGCGACTCCCTCAAAGTCGACTAGAACGCCAGAGAAGACGTTATCTCACGTGGAAAGGCTTCACATGTTATTCTTGTTTACATGCCTCTGTAGCTGTTTTGGTCAGCGACACGGTTCACATATAAGCTCCTTCGCTGCCTCCTGTGAGCAACGAAAACAGTTACTCCGCGTGTTCCTATCAAAAGGAGAAAACGTGGTGCCTTCCGTGCACAAGCCCACAAAATGTTCTGCATGGCTGGGGCTCCATCTGGCCCAGACGTCAAGTGTGAACTCCAAACAACACAATCACACTAAGAACCAGCAGACGGAGACCTTGCGGAGGTGTCTCCATCACGTTAAAAATGAACTCCGCCAGCATGTGAGTGAGAGTGCGAACACGATGCAACCTCGGTGTGACACAAAAGCCTCCAACCGCCGAGAAAGCAGCTTCGTAAAGCTCTCGTAACTGCCATCTTGACAAATGAGTGACGACTGAATCAATGCAGTGGGTTGATATGTGACATAAGTGATACGCTGTCACCGGCCATGCCCCTGGGGCTGCAGTTTACAGCAAAAATCTTACGCAAATTACCGTACAACTTATTTCTGACCAACGATAACCTTAACATTTGATTGTTTAAAGGCGCATGTACAGTATCATATGATTTTCTTTTTGCCACAAAGCTACATTTACTATTTTTTACCAAAGGTTTACATTGCTAAGGCTTATTATTTGTATAACTCTTTAAAAATTCACATACATTTCAGTCTAGCACTGCAATTTTTTATAGCATATAAATAATTGCCTGCCCAGTTGCACTCCAATATCCAGCACTGACTATCTAAAAATACATGAAAGAATTTGCGGGTGAATGCAAGAGCTGACGTAGCCTGAATGTGATGAACAGTTTGAGAAATATGGCTGTAGTTACAAGTCCTTAGATCAAAGGCATTCAGGATTCTGTAATAATAAAAATGTTGGGAAATTGCTGTGATACGGATAACAGCACAAATTCTTCCTTTCCTTTGGGCTTATCCCTTCAGGGGTCGCCACAGTGAATCAATTTCCTCCATGTAACCCTGTCTTTTGAATCCTCTTCTCTCGCACCTACCTTCACTACATCCATAAACCTCCTCTACATCCATAAACCCCTGGTCTTCCTTGAGACCTCCTGCCTGGCAATTCAAAACTCAGCATCCTTCTACCAATATATTCACTATCTTCCCTCTGGACATGTCCCAACCATCTTAGTCTGGCCTCTCTGACTTCTATCTCAAAAACCTCTAACATCTGCTGTCCCTCTGATATACTCATTCCTGATCTTGTCATTCCTGGTCACACCCAAAGAGAACCTCAGCATCTTCATCTCTGGTACCTACTCTAAACCAAACAACATTGCTGGTCTCATTTTGCACACCTTTCCTTTTGTTTTAGCTGAATAATAACAGCACAAATGTCACAAATTAATTGAAATATTTGATGCTGGAATGATTGGAATATGTTGAGAAATGTGGAAGTAGTTAGAACTTAATTTAGATGAAAGGCATTTAGCATTCCGGATAACTAGGAATGTAGGGATATGTGAAAAATAGGTAACCTGATGAATGAACCGTTTGATGCTGGAATTGTTAGAATTGGTCGAAAAATGTTGAAGTATTTGGAAAAATTAAGGTAAGAAAAAATTTGTGTTATGGAAAAGTGTGTTTGTCGGAACAAGTTGGCATTTTTGGAATGTGGAAAATTGTTAGTATGCTTGGAATTTGGTCATCGGTTGAAAATTGTGGGAATTATGAAGTTTGAAAAAATGACCCATTCATTTTCAATGAATGTTTCATAGCGATAACGATGACGTTGGCGCCACGACGCCTCGGCGTCAACGGACCCGATTTTTTTTTTAAAGCTTACATTTTTTGTCGACAGACGCGGTCGATGTCGGCTTAAGCAGTCACGTTTTAGTAAAAGGGGGAATAGGTTGGAACAGGTTGCAGCGGGTCCCACTGTATCAAATGTAGAATTATTTTTTTCTTCCCCAAACTCAAGCCTTGGCATCGTCCACTGCTAGCGCCGTAGCGGATGCGCCGTAGCGGATGCGCCGTAGCGGATGCGCCAGTATCCTGCTCAGGCCAAGTCCTGCTGCGTTCAAATGCGCATGCTAACAGAATGATTAGTAGGACAGCGATGTAGATTATCACCACATGAGCCGCTGGGCGCAGCGGAGCTAAATGAAGACAACGGGACAGGCAACGACGGACGTCTGGGCAGTGCATAAACAAGAGCAGCGCCCCCTGACCTCACATCATGGCATTACACGCCTCACACAGGCGTGTCCGGCCATGCCCTCCAACTGTGAGTGAGATCGGTGTTAATAAAACACAACTGGACACCATTTTTCATTATCCGGATGCTACCGTATCCATGGTAAACAAGTGACGGCCGCAGCAGTTCAAGTTGAGTGCAGGGGACTGGGGGTGGGTGGTTGGGTGGTCACTCACCTGCTTTCCAGCGCCACATTGCTGCCCAGCACCCAGCTGTCCTGCAGCTGGACGCATTCCGCCGTGCTCTGCAAGTCGGCCGCCAGGCCGGCTGTGGGCGGCGGGCTCGCGGCCCTCTGATTGGCCAGCGAGCTGCGGCTCAGGGACGTGATGGAGGGGTGTTGCTTGTGCGGGGGTGGGGCGGGCGGCAGAGGAGGCGGGCCCTGCTGGCAGGACAGATGGTCACCTGGTGAGAGGCACAGAGAGATATGATGCGACATTAGTGGGAGGGTTCTGGACATCACTGCTTATCTTTTGAATGTCGTAAACAGGCATTTTTAGGAGCTTTTCCAGGTGTGTCCATTGTTGGCTCATGCAGAGCGGGAATCTGCTGTTTTGTACCTCAAAATCAGACCCCTCTGATCCCCCCTTTTTCTTGTATGTTTATCATTATTAGTACATTTGTATGTATGTATGTATATGTGTGTATACATATATATGCACACTGTATGTGTGTGTATGTATGTATGTACTGCATGGATATGTGTATGTGCACAGCATGTGTATGTATATGTGTACAAATATGTGTATGTGTATATGTATGTATGTATATATACATATATATATGTGTGTGTGTATATGTATATATATTTATATATGTGTATGTGTACATATATGTATATATTTATATACATATATATTATTATTATTATTATTTTCCTGTATTTTTGCTCAATTTGCTCTGTGACTGTTGTTGCTGACATTGTGATTATCACGGTTGTTTATAATATGGTTGAAATATGTTTGTAAGGTTCTTCTGCACCCTTTCTTATATCACCCGCCCCACCCCCCACCCGTCCCTTTTCAGGTCGGGTCCGGCATCGAAATGTGGCGCAACAAAATTCGTAATAAACGCAGTCAAATGTCAAGGGAGACTCATTTGGATTATGAAGTCTCCCTTGGCAAAGAAATTTTGCTCAGCATTTAAAGGCAGCTTGACTCCCATTCAGCTGTTATGATGCTGGACAAGACAAAAAAAACCTGGACATTTTTTTTTTTTAAAAGAGCAGTGCTTTTTTAGCAAGTCACAAAAGGCCACGCGGCCAACATTTGGCTTCTCCTAAACAGAAGGTCAGTTAGCGAGGCAGCTGTTCTTTTACGGCCGCTTAACGCAATGTTTCACGTTTGATTACAGCCAGGGAAGACTCTCAAATAACTAATGACCAGAACATCCATTAGCGCTTGCAGGGAGCAGGTTTTCCAATTTCACACAAAGCTGTGTAATTGGCCCCCGGAATGGCATGCGGTGATTATCTATCCATCTTCCCTGTTTAAAAGGTAAAACGCACACTGCTGACAAATCTGATTTGCTCCGATGAGCCCCGGATGAGGATGAGATTGACGGCTTGAACTATTATGAAGACTGAAGGAGTTATAGTGTGAGGGCTCTGAATACCGGATGTATCATAACCTCACAAGCAGCCTTAAAGAGCTTTTCGGGGCACATCAAAATGTGCTTTTGTGCTCCTTCGACGTAACTTTATTGAAAGGACGCCGCCCTTTTGTAATGAAGTGGCTTTAGTGGCCGTGCAATTTGTGTCCTTGTCTGTGGGCTTGTTCTTGTCGCTGTGTCCTTCTGTGCATAAACGCTGCAAGCCTGAAGGAGGCAGAGGTCCTTTTCTCCCGCCTAAGAAATCATTTGCAGCACTTCAAGGTAAAAAAAAGGCTTCAGGGTGGATTGAAAAACAGCTGATATTTATTGAAGACGCGCACAGGAATAAACACCAGCTAATTGCAGAGCATGTGTCTCAGTTTGATGCATAAATGCTCAAACGTCTGAAGCGGTGCTTCTCAAATAACAGGTGGGTGGGGGGGGGGTCTCAAGGGGCAACTTCCGCTCCCTCCTGTTAAGGTTTGGTCTCTACTAGCCAGCCCAGCACACAGATAACAGGTTCTCAGGAAAGACTCCTGATGCGTTTTAGAACCTTTACTTTGAAAACCGAACATACAGGCAAAATGCATGAAAACTAATGTGTTAGCTCGATGCTAATTTACATTTGAAATCGATTAGCAATGGCAAATCACATAGTCATTTGAAATATGACAGCCTTCAATCATGAGGGATCCCCCCTGCAGCATCTCCTCATAGACGGCTTCATGCGCCGTTTGACGCCCCTGCACAACCTGAATCTCCATTATTCCACTGAAAGATCATGATGGCGCCCCCTCCACTGTGCCGTGTGGAAAACATTCCAAGTGGAAGCTCCTTCATATGCCAGTAATGTCGGAAGCCATCAGGACCGTCAAGATAGAATAAAACTTTATTCCACCTTTCAATGTCCCGTTTGTGTTTCAATGACAGAAAATCCGTGATAACCAATGAATGCAAAGCAACTGCAGGAGTTCTTAGTTTAGCATAACCGAACCCAAATGTGCTTGTGCATGTTTACAGGTAGAATTCCCCAAACTCAGTGGTGATTACTCTAAGAAGCGTAGAGCGGGTTGTTCCACTGCGCGAAACTGGACGCTTATTGGATAAATGCTGGGCTTTGTCTAGCTCAGCCTCTCTCGGGCTGGTCCAGATTCTCGGCTTCTGCATGATGATCGGATGATCTGTCTGAGGCGGAATCTCACTTGCCACTCACTTGACAGTGAATAGAGCAAATCAGCGATCTTGAAGTATAAACTTCCGCCCAAAGCAAGTTTTTCATTTCGTTGTCCTCAACTGATCCGGAGACTTTACCAATACCCAACGACTTTGTCTTTAGTACAAACGACTATCGTTGCGTTTGACGACTATCTTCGGTCACTCTGCGGTTTCCAGACTAGTTTCTTGTGGGACTGATTTAGAAACCTTCTCTTTATTTAAAAGCATCTTAAGATGATGGAGTTTCTAGTCAGGGCTTACTTAGTCATGTCCCGGGTCTTGGTTATGCTGCAATAGGCCTACATAGACTGGAAAGGACTGCCTCGATACACTGAGCAGACCACGACCACCGTTGACGCTCAACCTCACTACCATGTTTTCCCCCTCTATCTACCATCTGCTCCTCTACTCTGTCTCTCTAGCTCAGTGCTTCTCAAATAGTAGAGCGGTGAGAGGCAGACCTGCCAACATGTACACATTTATTGTACTCAATATGCAATTTGACTCTATTTGACTTTTCCTTACCTCCATACTCATGTAGGCTTGAGTATGTGTGAGGAGTGCTGTTCTAGACCTGCTTCCCGCAGCCTTGAAATAACTGCCACTGCACTTTAAAAGCAGTAGGACCTATTTTGCAAATAGCATGAGTCACGTCTAGACTCCCCAGGGTGCCAGCATTTGGCTTGAAGACAGAGGGAGTGCGGCAGATGAGATGAAACAATCGTAAATTAAATTACTGGACGTAAAATCATTGGCGGCTTTCTCGAGTAATAATGCCAGAAGGTCTCTAATGCTGATGAAGAGAAAATTGTTTTTACCGCTTGTAATGACATTTCAAGCAATCAAAACGTTTGAAAACACACAGCATCTTGGCCAATTATGACAACGCAAGTCGTTATTTTTCCCCCTCGCCAACACATACTAATATAAAAGCCGCAGATCTAAATCCCCACAGTTGCTTCTATTTGTGATCTGAACCTGAATCTCATCGCCCGGGAGTGACACAGCAGAGCGCACGTGCAGAGACAGCGCAAGACGGCCGGTAATGAACACGAGGCGCTCCACTCATCTTGCTGGCGAGACTGAGAGTCCTATTAGTGAAGTGCTAAGCAGGATAATAGAAATGTGGATCAGGGTGTGCCTTAGCTCACCTCTGGGCCTTGTTCAGCTCGGTGAGCCTGCAGAACCTTCCAGCGCCTCTTCAATTGTTGTGGGTTTTTGTTTTTTGGTTTTTTTCAACTCAAGCATTTTCCATCAGCACACACCGACTTCACGTGGAAGCGAGGCGGAGGGGGCGGTTATGAGGGAATTACCTAACGGGGAGCGAAGTGGTACGTAGCTGGAGAGAATATCAGGGGAAATAGGCCTGGAAACAAGGCTAACAATAAACCCCGGAATGCATAATAAAGTGCAACAAAGGAAATGCAGCGGTAACGGTGGACCCACGAGCCGCAGCAATTATTTAACAAAAATTGACAAAAAATTGCATTTTAATTCAACTTCAAAGTCCTAGCAGATGTATCGCCTCGGATTTGAGTCGTGACGGACTACGTCGCCTGCCGGGCAGAAGCGATACGGTTCCCAAGCACCGCCGGTATTTTTTGTTGTCATTTACGCAGCGGTATCGTGTCCTACGGGTGTCTATAGTATTTGGTGCTAAATACGAGGTGAAAGAAGCGGTACAAAACGCCCCTTGCACTAAACATGCAAAAACCGTAGGATTTCTATCTTTATATTATTTTTAAAACTAAATAATTGCCCGTATTTTCAAATTTGATATCCCCTTTACATAAAATGTGATGTAGATCTTGTTCTAGTTGCGTATCAAATTGTGTATCAGGAAGTGAATAAAAAATGTGATTAATTATGAAAACATTTTGATTAATCGCAGTCAAATATTTTAATCGAATGACAGCCATAATAAAAGCCTAAACTATCTTAAAGATCATTAAAAAACTACATATAATGAAAAATTATAAAAATATGAATAGAATTATTTGATGCAGGCTGTTTGTGACACGATTGTTCCCAAAGACACAAAATGGCAGCGATTCTTGTTTAGCACAAACACGTTATTACCGCTGCAAAAAAAGTTTGAGAACCACTGCATTAAGCTAACATGCATGTTTTTTGAAACCCCTGCACGCACTCACCAGAGGAAGGAAATGCAAACTCCACACAGACAAAAAGCTAAAAATACGTACGACACTTTGTCTATAGGTTGGCACTGAATAATGCAGTACTTGCCTTATTTTGCACAAACAATGTGACTTTTTTTTATTTATTTGTGAAACGCGTCACAGTAAAATAATTATTAGTTTGAGGGAAGAGCTGCTGCCTATACCGGTTGATATCAATATCGTATCGTCTTCTCCTTTTTCCTTCGGCTTCGCCACAGCGAATCAATTCCCTCCATCTAACTTCTGGAGGATACGTCTTCTGTATCCTCTTCTCTTGCGCCAACTACCTTCATGTCCTCTTTTACTACGTCCATAAACCTCCTTTTTGGTCTTCCTCTAGGCCTCCTGCCTGGAAATTCAAAACTTAGCATCTTTCTACCAATATATTCACTATCTCTCCTCTGGACATGTCCCAACCATCTCAATCTGGCCTCTCTGACTTTATCTCCAAAACCTCTAACATGTGCTGTCCTTCTGATGTGCTCATTCCTGATCCTGTCCATCCTGGTCACACCCAAAAAGAACCTCAGCATCTTCATCTCTGCTACCTCCAGCTCTGCCTCCTATCTTTTCCTCAGTGCCACTGTCGCTAGACCAAACAACATCGCTGGTTTCACCAGTATCGTATCAGTATGTTGGATATGGAGCATCTCTAGATGTGTCACAAAAAAACATGCAAATTCACAAATCCAGTAGGATTTTTTAACCCTGTCATCCTGGCACCTACTGTGCTCTACAGTATGTTAAAGTTGCTGCGGTGGCTATTCATGTTTAATTATGTGTCAGCTCTTCAGGCCTGTAACTTGTTTACTGCTAATCAAGACAACTTTAACGGCAGGCTCTATTAAAGATACAGCTGGGAAGCATTGGGAAGCTGTGACGGCTTGCTGTGCCTTTCACGGCCTCCGTATGTTGCTTTATATCCTCCCGCAACAATTGCATTGCCACCATGTTTGTTTAGGGGGCAGGGGGGCTTAAGACTCTTTCCCCATGACAGAGGAGGTTGCCTAAGTCTATGTCTAAATATGGATTTATCATTGTTTGGCATAAATAACAACACAAAGTCACTAAAGTCTTTACTTGTAACTCTGTCTTGCGGCGCCTCGGCCTTTCAAGTGCAGGTTCAGCGACTGCGAGGCAGATGAAACGCTTTATGGGCCTTGGCTTTGAAATCACATCAAGACGGACGCCTGCGATGTCGATTCCTCGTGGTAGGCTGGTCCAAATCGACATAAAAAGCTTCCTGATGAATACTGCATGCCCGCGCTGGGATGACAGACTAATTCCCTCCTTAATGATGCCTGCCCGTCTATTAAAAACGGCTTCACGACGCCTTGTTTTTGCAGAAACATCTCCATCTCCATCAGCCGCTCTGGGTTGGAGCGCCTTTGTGTGCGAGGGCTGAATCCCTCGTGTTTTAATCAACAAACAATCACGCACGATGGCTAGAGCGCTCAACAGTGAATGCATTAATTGGTGTTTCTGAAGGGAGGGGGCCGTGCGAAGTGCATGCGGGAATTCATGTTCCCGCTCAAGGGAACCGCAGCTCCCTACCACTCGTGCTACTCTGCATCCCTTTGACCCCAAATAAGGCTATTATATCGTCTTATGTCACTTTTTGTTAAATACATTCCAAAAACACAAAATGAAACCAAAAAATGCAAATCAGCAAACAACAGCAAGAATGGAAAAAAAAAGTGCACGACAATAAAGATGAACTACAAGAGAGAAAAGTCAAAATATTACGAAAAAAAGCATACAGTTAATACAAAAATAATAATATTTAAATACATAATAATAATAGTAATATAATATGAGAAACAAACAAAAATAAATAAAAAAATTAAGAAAACAAAAAGAATAAAATCAATTTGGTTGGGAATAAGTTCTGATATGATAATAAAGTCAAAATATTATGATAATACAGTCGTAATATTAAGAGAAAAAAATGTTCAAGAATAAAGGTGAAATATTTGTTAAAAAAAAGCAGCAAAATGTAACATAAGGGGAAAAAAATCACTAATAATACACTTCGTCACACGTAACACAAAACCCACCATTTTTTTTTTACTTTCAAAAATAAAAAACATACAGTTTCCACATGAGTTGCTTTAAAAATGTAAAAGTGTGCCCGCTCTTTGATTGGTCAGTTTTCGCCCTTGTGGAAAAGGTTTGGACACCCGTGCTGTACAGCATGCACACTTCCACAGAACGCCGGCAGCACTCGTGCGGCCCCAGAATGTTGATGCTACTCTCATGTGTTGCCACCTGTTCAGACAACCGTGACCAATTTTGAGATATGTATCTAAAAGACACAAGTAATAAAAGTATGTATGCTGTGTGCTGATATCATATCGGATCGATATCGGTGTCTGACAGTATCAGTATTGTATTGTGAGTGGAAAACGTTGTATGTTATACAACCTGGACTGACATCTTGTAAAGTAAAAATGTAAAATGAATAATTACACAGGTTCTGAAGATTGAACCAGCAATACATCGACAATTGGCAATGACCAATCTACCACCTGAGTTATGTCACCTCGATGATCAGAATGATGGCCACGGTAGCATGGTCCAGTAACGGAAAAATTGTTTTCACCAGTAGGGGGCACTATTTAATTTGTTTTTTTATATAAATGGTACTGTACATACAGTATATACCGTATATTAATACATACCGTGTGTGTGTGTATGAATGATTACAGATGTTCTGAAAATCGAACCAGCAACACGTCTAGTTTGGCTTTCTCCAGGTACTCCGGTTTCCCCCCACATTCCAACAACATGCATGTTAGGTTAACTGGCGACTCTAAATTGTGTGAATGTGGGTGTGATTGATTGTCTGTCTACCCTGCGATTAACTGGCCAGACCAGACCAGACCAGGGTGTACCCCTGCCTCTTGCCCAAATTCAGCTGGGATGGGCTCCAGCATACCGGGACCCTAACGAGGTTAAGCGGCATAGAAAACGGATGGATGGATGGTTTTTAGCTGACAAAAAACAGGTGAATCAGAACTTTTGGAAAGTAAAAATGAGAACTGAATGTTGAAAACTGAACGTTGAACCAGCAACCCCCGGATTTGGGAAACAACCACCCTAACTCCTGAGCCACGGTAGCCTGCGGAATAAGAACGTAACGGTAATGGAAAATGATTTTCCACCAGTTGGGGATTAATAATGAATTGCCCCTTCATTTTCAGTGGGGAAATTGTCATTGTTTGGACATTTGATTGGTTTGAATCTGCTGGTGTTCTCATTTCTTCTAGCACTGAGGAGTGTGTGTGTGTTGGAGGTTTGGTGAAGTAGCCTTCAATGAACCCAACACAGCCACAATGGCGCTGTGTAGACAACAAACAGAAACGGTCCCAAAGAAAAGATCATGAATGTCAGTGTTTTTATTCATAAGACTTTTTAAAAAGCAACCAAAACTTGCATTTTTACCAGATGGTTCCTGCCCAAATGTCCCATTAGTCCCCATGCCCACATAGACTCCTTCTATTTGTGTCACTGCCTAAATGGTACCGGCCATTGTTGCCTTTCCCATTCTGCCCGCTACTCTTAACTTTCCCAGTCAAGTGATGAGTCCCAAAGTGGTCTGAGTGGTCTGTGAATGGAGCGTGGAAGAGCACCGGGGGCTGTCATTGTGTGCAGGCGCCGTTCACATTTCCCCACAATGACGCCACATTTGATGGCCGGGTCTACTGGGTTTCTGTGACATTCACTCTCCTTTTTTGATATTAATTCACGCATTGAAAGTGCTTGCATATCGCACGCCGTATAATGTTCGGACACAAAAGTCGCTTTGCAGCCATTAAGCAGCACGGGCCTTGTGAAAGACTTGATGTTCATTGTGTAAGTACTGCAGAAAGGTCCTGTGCCATTTTGCTCTCCATTAAGAGGTTGATGCCAGTGCTAATGGAAGTGAAAGGCCATTTGCTTCCACTGCTTCGCCCTTTAGCAAACACAAAAATCAGCGCATATCCGCTATTCCTAAACATACCCAGTATTCCTAAACATACCCACTATTCCTGCACGTATCTACCATTGTTGAACGTACTAACCATTCCTGAATTTACCCAACATTCCTGAACTTTCCCACTATTCATGAACATACCCAATATTCCTAAACATACCCACTATTCCTGCACGCATCTACTATTCCTGCACGTACCCAACATTCCTGAACTTACTTACTATTCCTGCATGTACCCACTATTGCTGAATGTACTCACCATTCCTAAACGTACCCAACATTCCTGAACTTACCCACCATTTCTACACGTACTCACTATTCCTGAACATACACAACATTCCTGAATTTACCCACTATTCCTGAACATACACAACATTCCTGAACATACCCACTATTCCTGAACGTAGCCACTATTCCTAAACATACTCGTTATTGCTGCACGTACCCACAATTCTTGAACGCACTAACTATTCCTGAATAATAATAATAAAGTAAAAACATTATGAGCACAATGTATAAGATAAGAAACAATTATGAAGGTTATTTAGGAGAAAAAGTGAAATATTTGACAAATTACAAAAAATAGCAAAAAAGAGCAAACAGCTGAGATGGAGTTTTTCTATATACTGTTAAATATACTTATTTTCAAGCATGAAGATGGCAAAATGAACAAAAATACTAATCTAAGGTATTCAGAAGACACATTTAAAGACACTGTCATGATATGTAGTATTCCACCCTGGTCCCTAGGTGTCAGCAATGTTCCACGGATGAGACAATAGCCACCAGGATGAATGCTGTCCAGAAAGAAAGTTCCCATTGCTAACATGTGAGTCTATGTTATGTCTTATTTATGCCTCACATGTCTTATTTTCTCTTATTATGCCTAATATACTAGGCAAAACAAGAGGGTAAGAATAATATTAAAAGTAATAGGAGTGTAATAGGAGTGTAAAGGTGACTATAGGGGTGTTACTTCATGTTTAGAGGGTTCTAACAATGTTAAAACCGTAATTAGAGGGCCATAAACGATGCTCTAATTATAAACATATTTAATAAATATACTCCTACTTTGCGGACATTCATTTATCAAGGTCTATTCTGAAACCAACTAAAGTAAATGATTTCTTACGGGAAACAGAGCACTTTTGGAGTGAATCGGAGCGTCTGCAATAGGTTAACAACGCTACCCACAGGTTCCACTGTAATGCATATTGCTGCATGCGTTTATATGTGTTGTCGCAGTAACGGAAGCACAATGTGTTCACTGCACACTAGCTTGAGGAAAGCGCTGCCGCCTGTATCGGTATCAGTTGATATCGGTATTGATAATGAGAAGCGTGGAACAGTGTCGGATATCAGATGTGGTAAAGAAAGCCAATATCGAGCATCTGGACTTTGAAAATGCTGTTCTAAATGCCTTGAATAATGGATGAATTTCCAGAATGAAACACGTTTGGAGCAGGTTGGTTATTTATGTAAAATCAATAGCCTGGCTCAGCATCGTCGGCTGCACGGCATCTCTGGTGGCTTACCCAAGACAATGGCAATATCCGTGGCCCAGTGCGAGATGTTCTACTCCCATCAGAACAACCTTGCCCTGGGTAAGTTTGGGGGATTTACTTTCGGAGAGCTGACAATTTCCAGAGGCTTTTGATTGGAAGAAGAGCGCTGTGAAATTCCATTTCTGCCGGAGCACCTTCAGCGTTTCCCTGCTTGACGCGGTCTGATCAGACAGCGAGGCCCCTTTTAAGCCACGTCTCGGCGGGGGGAAGTAACCGATATTTCAAGGATTACATAATGCTTGCACCACGGGAAAGTTATTTAACCGCCACTCATCAGTTGACGTTTCAGGCAAATTCCAGGCGTTTGTGAAAAATGCCCGGCTTGTAAAATAGGAGCTCTGAATGCAGAACCACGCCAGCGCATCTTTCCCCCCGCCTCGCCGCAGATGGCACATCATGGCACAGATGATGACAGCTTAGTGCTTCCTTCTGACAACTCTCAGACTCCGTTGCAATTACGCTCCCCTCCGAAGATGCTGCCACAATTAGATTGCTGACAAAACATTTACATGCATTTATCCTCTGCGGCCATTGTTTGTTTTTTTTACCTCCCTTGTTTGTCTGGGCCAGACAGGTAACATGTTACGCTCCCCATGCTTCCGCACAGGTGGTGCAGTCTGTGCAGTGCGGGACCGGAGCCAGAGCTTTCATTTCTGAGGCAAACAAAACTAATTAAAGAGGTAAGAGGGAATGGTTGGGTGCTGCTGCCGTTTTTAGCGCCTGCTTTTTATCACCTCACTATTCACCGTAAATGTTGCACGGGCGTTTATTTACCTAATGGGCTTTAATTGGAAGCAGGCAATAGTTCATTTTTAAATATTAATAATGGTTTGGACTGCACGAGGAAGTGGAAAGGACAATGTAGTATACAATATACGATAGTATAGTATACAATATATATGGCTTCAGGCCCGACTGTGATAAGTGAATTTCCGTGAAGTAGGATTCCGTATTTATACATTGTAACCCTCTATGCAGAGAACATGTTCACCGCCTTCTAAATAACTGCTTTTAACACTATTTGAGCCCTCTACATATGAAATAACGCACGGAGGCTGAATGGCTAGGATGTTGGCCTCACAGTCAGGAGGTTCAGGGTTCGAATCTCCGTTGGGCATCTCTGTGTGGAGTTTGCATGTTCTCCCCGTGCGTGTGTGGGTTTTCTCCGGATACTCCAATTTCCTCCCACATTCCAAAAACATGCGTGTTAGGTTAATTGGCGACTCAAATTGTCCATCGGTATGAATGGGAATGGGAATAATTGCATATGTGCCAGGCGACTGACTGGCGACCAGTCCAGGGTGTACCCCGCCTCTCGGCCAAAGTCTGCTGGGATAGGCTCCAGCATCCCCGCGACCCTAATGAGGATAAGCGGTGTAGAAGATGGATGGATGTATGGATTTCCCGGACCAACTCAAACACCAAACGCGTCATCCGAACTTCTTCAGCCAGACATAAGCAATGGATTTGAGTGGACTAGTCGGTGGATCGATTGATTTGTTTCATGGCACTCTTTACCAATCAATATGACAACGTGGCGGAATACAATAGTGTGGACTATTAAGTCCCGGATAAAAGTTTGGAGATGCTTCATCATGCTGTTGAATGGGAAGGTGTGTCCAAACTTTTGATCGGTACCGCATTTCAGGTTTAGATCCATTTTTATTCACTGTGCAGCTTCAAGGTCCTGCCAGAATCCAAATAACAACAACAAGATTCTGCTACACCAAATATATAAAGCAAGAGTAGCAAGTAGGAAATGTTGAGGAGCCACGCAGCCTGATCCCAATATGTCGCTCAGCCCGGTTCTGGCAGCCGCGTCCGCTTTGAATGTGAGCGTGTTAGAACACAATGGGCCTTGAGAGGAGTCACTCACACTGTCAGCATCACCGGCCAATAACTGTGATCCTGCCGGGGCCAACGTCACAAGTGTGATTTCATTGCGCGTCTCCGCCGTTTACGCGAGGAAACAACACGACGCTGCTATCCATTTGTTCGGGAAGCGTTCCTTTGGACCGAAGGAACTGGAATTAGCAACGTGATGTATTCATTGAAATGTGGCATGTGCGCACCCCCTCTGTCATTTCCTCCTGCAATCACTTGAGGAAATGGTTGCTGGGAAAAAAAACAAGAAAAAAAACACTTGCGCTTGTAATGACATTTTTTTTTTTGGTTAGGTCTGAGAGAACCCTCAGTTTGTATGGAAAGCGTGTGCGCAGTTGACATATGGTCGGATGCATAATTCAGTTTGACATTTCCGAGACGTGGATAAAATAGGCGTCTGTGCAAGAAGGAAAAATGAAATAACGTGAAACTGACAAACGTTTTTGTATGATTAGGTTTTTATCATATAATACTGCACGTAACAAAGCAGCCCATTCCCCCGGTGCCCGGAAAAAGCACCCTACCCGTTGCTGGCTCGCCGTCCGTACCTTTTGTATTGATTATTTTGCATACTGACTGCTAAATAACCAACCGTACGGCCAAAGAAGCGCCAGAGTGCGAGCGATTTGATAATATTGCGGTTATCGCTCCCTCGCTATGTCTAGGGCCCTATGATTTCATGGAATCGTGGACAAAAGTGCGGAATTGGCAAATGACATTCAATGTTAAATGCGGACTCTCGCGGAAACTGGAAACATCGCGAGAAGGAGGAACGCCCGTGTGCGGAATTATATACCCGGCGGACGGCTCAATCGTGGCTACATCCGTTTCTCCATGACTGGGCTAACTTGACCTTTGATGGACTGCGTCAGTAAATAACTGACCTTTCGTTTGCTAACGCAAAAATCACACACACTACGTTGGTAAAAAGAAGTGTAAAATGTAAAAACCCGAATTCAAAAAAACGAAAACGAGATTGGGCAAAAAACTAAACAGACGTCACAGGGCCCGACACTGTTTGTCGCGTTTTTTCAGAAATTCATTCACAAATGATTGCTGTTTCGTGGTGGAATATGGTCTATTATTGGTCGAAACATATTGAAATACAAGTGTTATGTACCATTCTGGTCACTAGGCGGCAGTAATGGCACAAAACATTGAAACATTACCTTACATGGCATTACCTTAACACTGCACGAAGCCAGTCATAATAGCGTGAAAAAAGTTCTCCTGGAAGTGGTAGGTTTTTTTGCCTTCTTAAGTTGGGAAAGAGTAAATCCAAGGCTAACTGGTTAGCTCGCTAGCTGTCGTCTCGAGTCCCTGCAGCATAAGAGCTGCACAATATGACGTAAACAACGAATAATAGCGGTGTTATTTAATGTCTACGTGACTAAATACAGCTTGTCTAACGACGACGTTATTTTATTTTTTTAACACTTAATCCTCACTTTTGGGTCTGGAACCAGTTATCCAGTTAAAAACCGATTGGGCTATGCAGGTGTACCTCATGAATGGGTTTGCTACTTAATCCTAATCTTAACTTAATCTCTCATTTATTGCAGTTAATTGCTTCAACAAAGTGGATTTGCTTGATTATGAATGGACTATTTTCATAGAAAACCTGTTTATGACCTTTTAAATATGTTGTTTTTTAATTATTAGAGCCCTCTCGACATGACATAACACCCCTATAGTCACCATTACCATCTTATTACCAAATATAGTAGTCATAATAACTGGAACTCAAAAAGACAAGCGTGTGCTGCTGTAAACGCATTTCGGTGTTGAACAGGAAGTGACATCGGGATTTCAGAGTTGAGTTTTAGCGAGCTGTGGGTTACAACAAATGATACCTCAGTTTTTGTTCCAAAAGTAGCATAGCAAAAATATAAACGAAAAATACATTTTACAGAAAATAATTATAGTTTTATATTCAGAAAATAATCATAAGTGAGGGATGGATGGAAGTTATTGCAGAAGCGGACTTTCTCTACCTGGCAAGATGAATTAATAATGTTTCATATTTAGTTATTTAGCAGCCGCACTCAATAAAAAATGCACAGACGATGAGTCAGCAACACGTAGGGGGGCTTTGTTTGTGGAACTCGATTGTTACGTTGCAATTTTGTGCAAAAACCGAGTCAGTGCACAAGCGCTTGGGCAAAATCTTGGTGAAAAAAATCGACAAACAAGAACTGATCTATGGAAAAGTAGAAATATTACAAAAAATCAATCATTTTGTAAAACATTTATTACGGAATATTTAAAATATATCGAACAAATATATAATTCAAACACAGAGCACTGTTATGTTTGTCAAAGCAGACTTGTTGGACTGGATCTTGATTTGATTCGGATCTTGATTGTTACATGCGATTTTGTACAAAAACAGTCAGTGGATAAACGCTGGGGCAAAATTTTGGCAAAAAATACCACCAAAAAGCAACGCATACAAAAACTGGGTGGTATGAAGACTGATATATGAAAAAGTAGAAATATTACAAAAAAAATCTACCATTTTATAGAACATTTATTAGAGAATATTCTAAACATATTTAATAAATATGTAATTCAAACAAAGAGCACTATTATGTTTGTAAAGGCAGACGTTTTGGATTGGATCTGATTGGGCCGAGTGGTTAGCCACGAGTTAATTTGTTCCGCAAAGTGGGATTTCATTTCTTTTCAATCATTAGAGCCCTCTAGACATGACATAACACCCCTATAATCACATTTACACTCTTCTTACCAAATATAGTAAACATAATAAGAGAAAATGACGTAAATAAGACTTGCGTGTGTTGCTGTTCTGGCGTTAAACAGGAAGTGACGTCCGGTGCTTGTGTGTCTCACCGAACATTACCGTAAGTAGTGACCAGTGTAGAGCACTACATATCATCCCAACGTCCCCTGAATGCCATGTATTTGTATTTTTTTGCTTGAATAGGAATACTTTTGACTAATAATAGGCAGTATTTGGTTGGCCACAACACAGCAGGGACCTGTAACAAGAAATAGTTTCATTGAGTCCCCCTTAACAGTGCAGTACGTTATGACGTTATAATTGCAAAAACTAAAATCGGATAGGGCAATTAAACATTCCCCCACATTTGCATCCAAGCCGCCCATCGTTTAGCTTCAGAAAAACAACAACAAAAAAGCGCAGCATGTGGTAGCATAAGAGAAGCGGCGCGGATAAATCAAGTATTTAATGCAAGCTGTATATTGAATGCATTAGCGTGGCGGTCATTAATATTTCATGCGTAGTTATACAAGTCTCCTTTTGCTGATGAACTCAAACGTGCATTCCGCTGCCTTTGTGCGCCATCCTCTCGCTCTCTCTTCTTCTCTTGGCTAAGTGACTTCAAACATTAGCACATGCAATCCTCTCTGCTTGCACAAAAAAAGGGCGTCTGCAGGATTGGAAGAACGGCACGCAGCAGCTTGAAAATCCCTCTGCCTTCCCAAGCGCTTTTCCCGGGGCCAAGGCTGTGAATTGCTAGCCCACACCGGCAATACACTCGGCGGCGGCGCCGAGCTGAGCCGCGCCACGGGAATAATAATCGTCGGTTCGCTCGTAAAACCGTGTGCGTGTGTGAGCTGCTGGTGTCAATACTCCCAGTGGACTGGCACAGTAAAGAGCATGTTGGGAGAAAGCAGCCCCCCCGGTGTTGTCGTGCAGGACGACCCTCCGCTACGACAGAACCCGTCGGTCCTCGGAGGGCGGCCCCGCGCTCAGTCGGCGCTTCGCGGGGGTCACCGCGCACACACGCCGCCTGACGACACTTCATTAGTCGGAGCGAGTCTGTCTTAAAAGTTTCATTTGCCGCCTCCGGCCTCCGCGCGGGCTCGTCGCACGTCGATCGATAAAAACGGACGCGTCGCCCTTCAAAAGCCGTGACGCTTGTTGGCGTGACAAAGGCACATCCGTGGCCACCCGCTCTCCCAGCCCAGCTGGGGCTGCAGCGTTGTACTCTGCTGGGCAGACATTGATTTTTACTTGCGAGGAGGCTTCGGCGTATGCGCACGTGGCCTCTCCGCCGCGTCTCCAGAGGACGCTTTGGAGGGAACGCACGGCATAGGAAAGCTCGCTGAGATGTTGCAGGAAGAAGTCAAAGCCAGGCTGTGGTATTGTGCTGCTAAAAAAGCCTGCGTCCATCACAGTGGATGTGGGCGGTTTCCTTACGATTCTGGTACCGATCGGCCATAACAATACGGATTATTTGGAGTTTTTTCAAAATATGTTTGTATCAACACACATTTTCTACAGCGCTTGTCCTTGTTAGGGTCACGGCTAAGCTGGAGCCTACCCCAGCTCACTTTGGCCGAGTGCTTGGGTCAGGTTAGGATTATTAATCATTAATTATTAAAAGATGACTTTTTGAATTATAATTTCAACTCTTTATGAGTAAATGTGGACTTTTTCACTTTTTATCTGATAAATATGACTTTCTTATCTTGATATCTCAACTTTTTATCTCAATATTTCGACTTTTTATCCCATAATTCGACATTATCTCGTAATTATGACTTTGCCATGTCATAATTTCGGCTTTTTTGTTCATAATTGTGACTTCTTTCTCATCAATTCAACTTTACCTCATAATTATGACTTTCTCATATCCTAATTTTGACTTTTCCTCTCAATAGTTTGACTTTTTATCCCATAATTTTGACTTCTCATCTCATCATTTGACTTTCTCTCATAATTCTGACTCTCTCATGTCATAATTTCAATTTTTTATCTCAGAATTTTGACTTTTTATCTCATAATTTTGTCCTTTTATCTCGTAATTTAGATTTCTTATCTGATCATTATGACTTTCTCTCAGAATTATGACTTTCCTATGTCATAATTTCAACTTTTTTCCTCATAATTCTAACTTGTCATTTTAACTAAATGTCTTAATTATGATGTTATTATGTCATAATTACTATTTTTTATCTCATCAGTTGGACTTTATCTCGTAATTATGACTTTCTCGTGTCATAATTAAGACTTTATATCTCATAATTTTGTCTTTTTATCTCGTAATTTAGATTTCTTATCTGATCATTTTGACTTGATCTCATAATTATGACTTTCTCATACCAATTTTGACTTTTTATCCCATAATTATGACTTTCTCATACCAATTTTGACTTTTTATCCCATAATTATGACTTTCTCATATCCATATTTTGACTTTTTATCCCATAATTTTGACTTTTTCTCAGAATTATGACTTTCTTATGTCATAATTTCGACTTTTTCCTCATAATTCTGACTTGTCATTTTAACTAATTGTCTTAATTATGATGTTCTTATGTCATAATTACTATTTTTTATCACATCAGTTGGACTTTATCTCGTAATTATGACTTTCTCGTGTCATAATTTTGACTTTTTATCTCATATTTATGACTTTCTATCTCATAATTTGGACTTTTAAAGTAGCAGATACGGGCTTCCATACAAACCAGCGTGTTACTGGGTAAATTCCAGCATCAAGGCACACTTCCAATGCATTCTTGTGCCACGGTGAAGTAAAAATCTTACAATATGGGATCTTTAAAGACTAATTCCAGTGATAAAAAGGTATAAAAACATACACGCAGCCAGGCAAACTCACCACCCTGAATTTGGGTAGAAGTTTTTCCGCCATAATGTTGTAAATAAGCGACTTTTATAGCGCTTCGTGATTTGCAGACATCTTTCTCTGTAGCGTTTATGAGCGAGCGCTCCATCAATTGACGGATGTGCCCGCGTCTCCCTCGCCACAAACGGAGACAATTGCTTCCTCCGCTCCCCGAACAAGCAACATAAAAACGCTGCGGGGTTTTTAAAAAATGCGTGATAAATATCCATGAGAATTACCACACCGGCGGAGAGCAACTTCATCATGCAAGGCGAACCGCGGGGTGATTACCGACGCCTCCACTTGACTGCCTCGTACGCGCGCGTTACAATTTGCTTCCGAGAGGGTCAAAAGTTGAGCGCGCGCGGCCGTAAATCTTTGTAATGCGCAAAAACTCTGCACGGTCACGAGCCCGTAGCGCCCTGGAAGAGCCTCAGCGGAATGTGTTCTTTGCAAAAACGCATTATTTACTGCAGTCAAAAAGATCATTTGGGCTAATGGCTGCAAATGCATTCATTCCCGTTAAATGGCTGCGACGAGATGCTGGTAAAACTTGGCCGGGAAACTTTTCTATCCGAAATCCGGGAGCAACCACATCTTGGGTTTCACCGGCTTGCTGTTTGCACGTCAGCCCAACATTCGATTACATATTTTATAACATATTTCTTGCATACAATATTTTATTTTGCAAGCCATTCAAACCAGTGGAACACTCCCTTGCATGAGGACGATGGTTTGACTCCCAGCCACGGCTGAGCCAGGAAGTGCATCCGATGTAAAAACTAATCATGCAACTGCAAAAGTGAAAAGGGAAAAAAAAACTTTTAAAATAATAATAATCATAATTAGTCTCATTTAAGTCATGATAAATGTTTTCATTATTATTATTATTATTTCAAAGCAGTTAAATTAAAATTCAATATTTTTTTACAGTATGTTGTCATTTTCAAGTCAGATAAATAAAATCAAAATATTTTTACAGTATGCTCTGACCCTACAATAATTAATCACTGCACAGTTTTTACAAAATGTTTCAACATTTACAGCAATGATGAAAATTAGCAACCCCCTATTAAGGTGTTGTTGTTTTTTTTTACATATAAATTATTCAACATTACCTAGGAAGATAAATAAGTATATTATAAATATATTATAATATATTATTATTAAATTTGAGAATGATCTTAAAATTAAAAGCCAAAAGCAATTAAAAAGTTGGAAAAACTAACAAGAGAAACAGCAAGTCTTGTTTTAGTATTTTAATTTTTATTTATTCAGTATTTTTTTTATTTCAAGCCAGATAAATAAAATAAATACAGTGTAATGTTGTTTCATTTTAATTCATTTTATCAATTCTGAATAGTTAACACTGCTCACTTTACCATTGTCGAAGAGAAAAATCAACAACTCATTGATAATAACAGGTTTTTATTCATTCTCAACGACAACAAATATTACCCAGATAGATACCAAAAAACAAAAAAATATTTTAGTTGAGTTTAGTTTTTGTTTACAACTTAAACATAACACAATGATCACAACGGGCGTCCGTAAAACGTAAACGTAAAACATTCAAAAGTTAGGAAACAGAATTTTAAAGCTAATAATAATAATATTTCTAAATAATACTAATAATTAATCTCATTTTAGTCCAAATATATTTTTAATTTCAAGCCAGATGAATTCATTAAATATTCATCCATTAATTTTTTTTTACAGCTCTGACACCAGAATAATTGTTTAAAATTGAAAATGTAATTTTTTCTGAATTTTAAATGGCAACAAATAAGTATCGCCTGGATTCATACCCTAATCTATATTTGCCTCTTCAGACAGGAAGCTCAGCAGCGCCCCTGCAGGTCGCCGCCATAAACGCCCTTTTGAAGTGTCCTGTAAGGCGTAAAAACGCACAGCTTGATGTGTCATGTGGAAGCAGCGTCACCCGCGTGTGAAAGACAGCGACCGCCCTTCAGACGCTCTCTAATCGCGTTTCTCCAGCCCCCAATTAGATAACCGAGCTGCATCGGCCTCCTCTGACAGACCGTGTTTTCCTCCCGCTCGCCAAATGTTAGCGTTCGTACGCACGGGCGAGGACGGTCGGCGTTCACGCCCGGGTGAGTCATTTCACAGCGGAATACATCCATCAGAATTAGGATCATGAGAGGGCTGAGATGACTGACAACTGAGAAGTGAAACGGGGGAGAGCGGAGGGCGGCATATGGCCGAGTGTAAGCATCAATTGTCAGCAGCAGTGTCTTGGCCGGGATGAATACTGTATGGCCCAACGCAGTGTGTGCCGTATACGCCGCGCTCCTGACCAGATTAGACATGTTGATACAGCAGCACGCACACACACTTGCTATACGCGCTCTTTCCCAGGATGGGCTTTCAGCCATAATGCACGCAGGAATTCCTCGGGTTTGCATACGCTTTCCCGGGGACGCTTTACTGCATCCGGACCACATGCATAATATAACATGCCGGTTGATTGACACCGGCAGAGACGTATTCACGGAACAATGGTGGTTATCTACTGCAACTGAGTCCCTATTATTTCTGGAACATCCATCAAAGGAATTGGGGGCCATTTGGATATTTTGAATTTTGAAAATGGCTAACACCAACTCATGCCGATACGCTACCATGCATGGCAGCTTATGTGTATTATTGCGTGCAAAGGCCAGTTTTTATCCGTTCCCATCTTCAGGACCGGTACAGACAACTCCCTTCATATTTTGATCGGTCATCATTACCACCAATACAATACCATGAGTGCTGGATAGCCTGCTGGAAACACTCCTGGGTTGAGGAGGAGGCTCACGGTGTTCAAAACCAGATCGGGGCACATGGTAATGTTGCGCATCCAACTGTAAATGTTTTGTCCAGAAAAAGACAAACCAATGGCTTCCTTTCTCAAGGTCCAGCATTTTTCGTTATCATCGCCACCAATACAATACCATGTCTGTTTGCCAGCTAGATAGCGGCAAGTAGCTAGGAAAAGACAAACCAATGGCTTCCTTTCTCAGTCATCGCCACCGATACAAGATGCTGAGTGTTTGCCAGCTGCCTAGCTCGCTGGTAGCACCGGCGATTCATGGTGCAGGGGTTCGCGGTTTAAAACCCAGTCAGGGTCGCTCAACGAGTGGTAGGGAGTCGATTCCCCCGGTGGCGATCGATGAGGCACAACGGGGATAAGGATAATGGCAAGGAGAAGAGGTCAGGTAAAGTGGAGCTTCTTTGCTGTCGTGGGGGTGTGGTGGGGGGTGCACCCCCCCCCCCCACGACGGTGAAGACGACGAAAGAACTCCACTCCAAAAATCAGCAAAGGGAAAGATGTGCCTCAGAGATCAGTCAGCTGGAGGGAGTCAACATAAAAGGAGGAGTAGGTGCATAAAAGGTGGGGTTAGAATGTGCGTGGAGGGGGGGGGGGGATTGGAAAGCGATTTAGGCAGCTGGATTTTAAACCTTTTAACAAAATAATTTTTTTTCACAAGTTTCACCATTTGTCAAGTAACTTGGCATATCCAGATTTTCAGAATATAAACCCCTAGGAAAGCAACTCCCTACCACTTGTTGAGAATCCCTGACCGGGTTTCGAACCCCAATCCCCTGCACCATTAATCAATGGCGCTACCAGCAAGCTGGGCAGCTTAAACATAACAGCCACTGGTTTGTGTTTTCTACACAAAAGAAACACAGTTGGAAGCCCGCCATTTTCCAGCGGCCTGACAAGGTTTTGAACGCCCTACCCCATGAATCTGGGATGATACCGGTGCGCTAGGCGGCTGGCAAACTAGCCTGATATTGAATCGGTGGTGATGGTGACGAAAGATGCTGGACTTTGAGAAAGGAAGCTGTTGGTTTGTCTTCTTCTAGACAAAAGAAACACAGTCGTAAGCCAGATGTTACAGAGAGCCCTGACAGGGTTTTGAACACCCTGCCCCATAACAAACGGCAAACACTTATGCTACTCCGTTGGTGCAGGTGGTGACCTAGGAAAATAGCAAGGAAGTTGTCTGTCCAACAAATACCAACAAAAAATACCAACAAGAAGGGGGGTGCCTGATGGGACCGTCCGGCACCCCCCTTATGCTGTTTTTTTTAAATTCAAAAGACAAGCAATTCCTTGCATATCTTTGACACGGACATTTCATGCGGAGTGCTTTGTTTTGAACTACGTGAAAGAGAAAGTCGTCCCGTTTGAGGTTTATGAGGGAAGTGAAGGACAAGGCAACAATATTTTATAAAAACATGTCTTGATGTGTCCCCAGGACGCAGGGACTTTCAGAGGCTCCACCCCCATGAGCATGTGAATATTGTCCAACGAATGACCTGAGCAAGAACGTTCATGCAGACTTTGGCGGTTATCCAAGGTGTGTCACGCAATACGTCTTGGGATTGCTATGAATGCTTCGATTTACCATAAACTCTTCTCCTCCACCTGTTCCCTGCTCTCACTACATATCACAAAGTCACCTGCAAACATCATAGTCCATGGAGATTCCCATCCAAACCCCAACCGTCAGCCTGTCCGTCACCATAGCAAACAAGAAGGGGTTCAGAGCTGATATCTGATGGAGTCCCACCTTCACACCTACAGCACACCTCACCACTGTCTTACAGTCCTAGTACATGTCCTGCACCGCTCTAACATACTTCTCTGCAACTCCAGACTTCCTCATACAAAACCACAGTTCCTCTCTGGGCACCCTGTCATAAGTTTTCTCCAGATCTACAAAAACACAGCAACAGCAGATGATTGTGATGCTGATGAGACCAGCTCTCTGGACTTTAAAAGGCATGAGGTATCATATCAAGGTTGTGGAAGTACTGTTCAGATGAAGAAAGCCAGTCTGGCAACATGGTGAGTATTCATGGAAGGACAAGCTAGCTGATTCTATGACTGCACACTGTAACACAAACCTTTATTATTATTATTATTATTCTCCTCCAAGAAGAGGACACATCTTAAGAAAATAAAGGTCTGATAGAATGCTGTGGGTTTGTGGAACGTATAGACTAGTCCGGGCAAGCATAGCGACCTCGCATCCTGCCTAAGAGCTGATTGCTTGGAAGTTGAAACGCCCACCGTATTTTGAAGGCTCGGAGAAAGTTAGTTTGATCAAAACACTTGATGGCAATAAAAGTTTTTAATAAAGTAGTATGTATCACTATGACCAAAATAAAAGGTATCTTCATACCTAAATACAGCGGAACCTCGATTTACCAAAACCTTATTATACGAAAAAAATTCCCAACGTGAATTGGGCTTCGGAGACACTTCTGTCCCATTTAACAAAAAAATATTGAAAATATGAAAATGCATTTTTTATTATTTTGTGCCAAGGCTATGTCCTCTGCTGGCGTAGTACAAATGCAGTATTTGCTTTGAGGATGTTGATGGAGAAGTGCAGGGAAGGTCAGAGGGAGCTGCTTTGTGTTTTTGTAGATCTGGAGAAAGCTTATGACAGGGTGCCCAGAGAGGAACTGTGGTATTGTATGAGGAAGTCTGGAGTGGCAGAGAAGTATGTTAGAGCGGTGTAGGACATGTACAAGGACTGTCAGGCAGGAGTGAGGTGTGCTGCAGGTGTGACAGAGGAGTTCCGAGTGAAGGTGGGACTACATCAGGGATCAGCTCTGAGCCCCTTCTTGTTTGCTACGGTGATGGACAGGCTGATAGTTGAGGTTAGACGGGACTCTCCATGAATCTCCATGTTAGCAGGTGACATTGTCATATGTAGTGAGAGCAGGGAACAGGTGGAGGAGAAAGTTTTATGGTGAGTGTATGTGGCGTCGCGTCATCACGTGACTTGCAACAAGATGGCGCTGTTGCGTGGTTTATGCAATATTCAATAATCCATTTTTAATTTGTGTAATATATAGTTATATTTAATCAAAAAATAGAAGTAATTGTTCATCATTCGTTATCTTCCCGCACTTTAACCGATACTACTTACGGTAGTACGGCGACGCATGATAACGACGTCACCCATCAATCAATCTGTCCATCCGTTAACTTCACAAAGCACCTAAACCTGAAATGTTAAACACTTTGACAGCCTGGAACGTCATATGGCCCCTAAACCTGACAAGGTCCTCATATGCCGCATAAAAACCAGGCTTTACCAAAAATAGGCGCGTATCTAAAATCTGAATAGATCACATGTTTCTAAAAAAATGGGTCACAAACGGTTTGATTCCCAGCCCGCTAGGTACCCCAAAGTCACTTTCCTGTCGTAGGTACTCATATTTCACGAAAACAAGCAGGTGTGTGTGTGTGCGTGTGTGTGTGTCATCATGTTCCAGGTAGACTTAATCACCATCACCATCAATCTACCATGCTGGACACAATCTGATAGCGCAGCTAATCACAGTCTCCCTGCCGTCCGCACGCACACACACACACACACACGCACACACACACTTATAATAGCGAGAGCTGCTGTTTACCATTACATTATAATTCCACTCTCCTCTTCCCATAACATTATCATTCCACCGCAGTCCCATACGCCCAGCGCACCTAAAAAGTGCGGAGGTGTCGCGGCGTGCTGCGCGAAGATCAGCAGCAACAAGGAATTTAGACCTCCACGCTAATGTTTATTCAAGGCCGTGTCAATAACGTAATCCCCATGATTTAGTTAGAAATCATATCTGCCACATGCAGGTGAGTGCTTGCATATTCATAGGCACTTCTATTGACTAAGTGTCTTGTCCGGGCTAAGGAGGTGCAGAGGATGTCTTTGTGGACACGAGCGGGAGGGAAATGCATACAGGAGATCCGGGGATTAGATAAGAGATGTGCTACGCAAACACCCTGTCCTGACTTGCAAACGTTGCCCCAAGTTGCACGCCGTCCCAGAGACTTTAAACTTTGTGTTGGACTTCCTAGCGCCGGTTGAGGTCACCAAAAAGGCAGCGTGTTTGTATTTGTAGCGCGACCCTCATTGTCAGGTGTTTAGTCCGATAAGGTCGCCCACCCGCGGGGATTAGCATGCGCGTTTCATCAGTGTAATGCGTTCAGAACGTGCAGCGGATCCGCCAATTTAAATGCTAAGGAGACTGGGGGTGGGCCCGGGGGGGGGGCACAGATAAACAAATCGAGCCGATATTCTTGCATACGTGTCAAGGTGAGAGGTTTGTATTTGTGTTTGCATCACCGACTACACGAGTACCTCGGTTTTCGCATAGCCTACTTTTCTCATGACATCCAAGTGTTACCGTCTCGGTTTTCGTACACCCACCACGGAGCCAAAGAAACGTGCAATCACATTAGCGTGGCAACATGTTGCTAGGTATTCAGGTAAGGGTTAGTTAGGACAAGTGGCTCAGTCGCTGTTACCGTATATTCCTGCACCAAGTTGTGTATTTTGGGTATAAATAATAATGATAATAATTTCCTCCCAGGATGTCTTATTATAAATCAAATATGTTTATTGTTAGTGTATAGAAAACCAGTTCACAACTTTCTATAAATGATTTTTAGCATGATAAAAGCCCTTTAAAAATCAAATCCCCTATAGTCACCTTAACACTCATATTACCCAATATAGTAGACATGATGAGAGGAAATTTTTATTAGTAATTACCTATTTTCTGTTTCCCCTGCCAGGCAAGTGACCTTGGAGTTGTCCTGACTTCCTCCCCTTATTTGGCAACCCTGGCCAATAGCCCTCATTAGAAATAGATCACAACATATTTGAACGTGTCCTCCGAATGCCTTTATTAGTATTTTAGTTCATTAAGCCATTTTAATACTTGCAAATGCTAGAATTCCGGCGAAAAAGATTCTTAAATATGCATTTTTTCAACATTTGATTAAATAATTATTATATATAATTAATTATATAATATTATAAATATAATATAACATGATGATGCGTGTATACTCACCACTAATGATCTAATCAATGAACACTTGGTTATATTTTTATTTTTATGATGGCATAGTTTTATATTTCATTTTTACATTATTTTATTTATTATGAAAATAATATTTTTTATAATTAATAAAAATATAATTTAATAAATATACATTTTTACATTTTATTTGTATTTATTACAAACAATAATATTTTATAACAATTACATTATAATGCTGTATATAATATAATTTAATATATATCATATTTAATTTTTGCATTTTATTTGTTTCTTTACATACAATGAACTTATATATATTCATTTACTTAAAAAAACATATTTGTACAATTAATAAAATATAATACTACATATAATATAATACAAATAACATGTAAGAAATAAATATAAAACTATGACACTATAAAAAATTAAAAATAATAATACATGCAAATGTTAGTGGTGAGTATCTATGTATGTTATCATTTTACATGATATTATATTATAGTATATTTAGGGCTGAAACTCTTAAGTGAAATTATTGACATAACTACAGGATTGGATCACTACTCTGTATCGCATATAAAATACATAATGGTTAAAAACAACCCCATCTGCTGTATCTTCCGTGGCACTGCTCCCCGTCGCCGGCGTTTGCCAAGACAATCCATATGTTGTCCTTTTAGAGTCCTGAGGCAGCGTATCCAGCAATGCGCCAGCGAGGCCCACAGAGGCTCTGGTCCGACATGACACACCCGCAGCTGCTCGCCTCCGCGCTCACGATGTGCTCGCGCGTCCCACGGCAACGCTTGAATTATGAAGTGGCCGCCTCACGCCGGGACGTGACATTACTCTTTGGGAGCGGCATAATGATCGCTATCAATCTCTCCATTGTCGAGTCACATTAGAGGGAGGATCGGGGGGGGGGTGTACCAGAGAGGGGACGGATACCGCCGGGAGAGGCCTCCGCCGCTATGGTGGTGTGGCGACGCATTAATGACGGCGGCGGGACGCGCTCTGAGTCCAAGATGAAAGCTGTCTGAGTAAACACTCGAGCTAATAGAGATGACGCTGATGTTCCGAGACAGACGGAGCCTTGCGAGGTAGAGCAGCACCTTGGCAAACACTTCCAGCTTTCTAACCGCAACCTCGTTTATTCATGTCAACCGTGCGGCACTCGCTAGGCGTTCCTAGTGTGGCATCGTGGCTCATGGCTTCTGCAAACAAACACTTGAATATGGATATCGGGGCTGGTTAACAGAGAGTGCCCAAGCACTGCCTGAGTGCCCTTGAGCAAAGGATAAAAATAAGTCTTTATCTATAATAAGTAGGGATTTGCCTTGCAACTACAATAACTACATCACACTTTAAGACATATCAATATTGGAAATATTGGCTATTATTTTATTCCAAAATTAGAAAAACCTCAATTTTGGAATGTTTAATGCGAGCGGCAATTTGTCAGTCGGAGTAAAATGTATGCATTGTACATGTTATTTTTCAGTTACTTAGCAACAGGCACAATATTTCCACAACCCACATCAAGCTAAAACTCAACTCTAAGCCACAGAAAGTCACTTCCTGTGTGCCCACCACTCAGGTCCCCTAGCACTGGAACACATTTAAAGCAACACACCGGAGCATCAGCCTTATATAAGTCTTATTATGTCGACTATATTGGGGAATACAAGTATAAAGGTGACTATAGGGGTGTTATTTCACGTCCAGGGGGTCTAATGGTCATTAACCATTAGACCATTTTGATGCTGTAATTCTAAAAATATTCCATTTATAAATAAGAAATCATGGTGGAAATTTGGGTCTGGAACTGGATTACTGTGCAGTGCAAGTAGGTTACCACTTTATTAGGTACACCTGAATAGACCAACGCAAACATAATAATGGTGACTTATTTTATTTTATCTCTGTCATATATGTTTAAAATATTAATTGATAAAGGTTTTATGAAGTGGTATATTTTTAATAATATTTTTACTTCTGCATACACGTTTAAACATCGTGCATGACTAGTTTTTTTCAATAAATGTCGCGCCACAGTTTTTGTTCACTGTGTTGGTTTTTGTACAATATTAAAAAAACGTATTTAGAAGGTCAGAAAACAGGTTTTCTATGCCTTAACTATGGAAATATTCCATTTATACTGCAGGGGTCTCAAACTCGTGCCATGAATGACCGAGACCCTGCAGATTTTCTTTCCGGTCACTAAAGCAGGTGCTTTAATTGATGAGCTCCTTCCCTAAAATTGAAGGAGGTGTTGATCATGAAAATCACCGGCCGGAAAGAAAAGCTGCAGGGTCTCGGCTCTCCACGGCACGAGTTTGAGACTCCTGGTACTTTGACAAGTACCAGGTACTTTGTGGAAATTGACTTGAATCAATTGCCGGTCGGCCTGCAACGGAAGAAAAGCGAGTATCTTGTTTTTTTAAAATGCTAGAGCAGCTGTTTTGTTGTCGCTCAAGTGACCTGCCAATGTTGGATTGCTACCGTGATAGCCTGTCTGTGCATGTTAGCCAAACAAGCATCGCTATTAAGCAAGCGCCAGTGATATTGACAGGGCTCAAAGTGTGACGCTGTTGCAACAATGCAACACAAAAGGCGGTATCTCCCAACTGCAAGTCCAAGTCGACATGCCAGAGCGCTCTTTGGCCTTTTGACAGCCATCAACGCTCCGATGATGAACACATAATACCCTCAGATAACCTCACTTGAAGGTTAATTTCTGGATTTGTCAATTTGCCCCCCTGGGTCCGCAACTCTATACTTCAATCCAAACCCCTGGATTTAAAAATGTGTCACAGCTTTCTCCTTTTCGTATTTTTTTAATATCCTCCATCATCTGCCAGACTAGCGGAAGAAGAAAAAGAAAAACTTCACCATTATTTTATAATCAAGCAGCCTTAACAAAGAGGTCCTGCAGACATTCTGCTTGAAAGTATAAAACCACATCTGATATGCACCATAAAACATCTGCATGACAAGGCCGGGTCTATTTTTAGTAAGACGACGCCAACAATTTCATCCATTAACTCCATCAATCTGCTCAGTCGCTTCCAGTTAGCGCTGACGGGCCAAAGTAGACGACGTCGGCGTTGAAGCTGGTCCCTTTCAAAGAAAATAATAATAATGATGATAATAAATGTCTGGCATGGCGGCACACATGTCACAGTCTCGGGTTCTGTGCGCTGCCAGCGCCATCTAAATAATGAATACCACGCCACTCGCTGTAATCCGTCAGCACCCAACCCCCCACCCCCAGTTCCTCAAGTGAAGCAAAGTCAGACGGAGCACTTATTCTCTCCCCTGTCACCGCTCCAAACAAATAGAGCCGAGATGCCCCGTCACTTTGCCGCCGCCGCGTACGCCTTAATGATGCGCCGCAAACACACACACACAAAAAAACCATATCGCGTCCTCGTCTTTGTTGAAAGTTTCACTCGGCACGCCGGGTGTATAAAAGGTGCGCTAACTGCAGAAGGAACCTTTTGGGATGATAAGAAGGCAGAAAAAAGATGGAGGGTCTACGAAAGGCGGTGGTAATTAGATGGAATGTTTGCCCTCTACCACGATCCCTTCATGTGAATCCACACCAAAGCTGATGAGAGCGATCTGCCTAAGTGGCCTTTTATTGAGGGATAAAAACGCTCCTCCTTCCCATCCCATTGCCCCTGATTATGGAAGAAGCGAAGGTGGTGGGACGGAGGGGACAAGGATTTCTCAAATGGGCCGCGATGATGCAGACATTAGCTGGATGCTGGATCCCCATCATTGCCCCGGAGTCAAGCGGCGAGGTGCTGCTGCTAAGCACAAATGACAAATAAAGGACAATAACGCTGCTTAATGTGCAATAGTTTTGGCTTTTCAACTAAAATGATCTCCTGTGCCTTAAAATGGAGAGCAAAACCAGAGACACAGGGCAGAAAACGGAAGACAACGATCAAAATGGATCAAAGAATAACCAGAACGGCAAAGGCTCAGCTAATGATCAGCTCTGGGATAGTCAAAGACAGACTGGAGTTACCTGTAAGTACTGTGACAATTAGAAGACGTCTGTGTAAAGCTAATCTATTTTACCAGAATCCCCCGCAGAGTCCCTCTGTTAAAAAAAAAGGCATGTGCAGAAGAACAAACGCATTTGTAAACTCACCAGTAAACTAAACACACTACTAGTAAACGAGCAAAATCTTGGTTCCGAACCATCAATTTAATGTTATGGAGTGGCCAGCCCAATCCTCGGACCTTAATCTATCGGGGATCTTGTGGGCTGACATCAAAAAGGCTGTTTGTGAAGCAAAACCAAGAACTGTTGATGAATTGTGGAACGCTGTTAAAGAATGTTGGAGTGGAATAACAGCTGAACGGTGCCACAAGTTGGTGGACTCCATGCCACACAGATGTGAAGCACTTGTAAAAAAGTAAATATTACTTTAGTGTTTTACATGATTGCCAAATTCTAGAAACAAAAAAGTTTGTGCAAAATATTTTTGTGTTTGTAAAGTCAACAGCAGACATTGCTATTTGTTTACCCCCCCCCCCCCTTTTTTTTTTTTACTGGCAGAGTACTGCCAGTATTGTCAAGGCCAAAAACTCATTTTCATTTAAAAAAATGACTTAGCCCATTATTTTTATTCTTTTTTATTTACTTTAAGGTGAAGATATGAGAATAACGTCCAAATATTGTGAAAATAAAATCCTAATATTACTAGAAGAAATTTTACATATAAATTAAATTAAATTAAAAACAAAAACAGCAAAAAAGGAAAAAAAAAACAGCTGTATTTATTCCAAAATGAAGTCAAAATATTAAGACAGAATCGAGAAAAAACTCTCAATAGCAGAGAGCTGAAATATGAAAGTAAGTATTAATGTACCTTTTAGAAATAATGTTAAAATAATGACTATTTCCAATATTATGATGTGATTTTTGGAATATCAGCTAGGAGCAAAAGGTACAATATTATAGGAAATAGAAATAGATCACAACATATTTGAACGTGTCCTCTGAATGCCTTATATTAGTATAATATAAGATAAGCCATTTTAATACTTGCAAATGCTGGATTCTGGCAAAAAAGATTCTTAAATATGCATTTTTCAACATTTAATTAAATAATTATTATAAATAATTAATTATGTAATATTATAAATATAATATAACATGATGATGCGTGTATACTCACCACTAATGATCTAATCAATGAACACTTGGCTATATTTTTATTTTTATAATTGCATAGTTTTATATTTCATTTTTACATTTTATTTGTATTTATTATGAAAATAGCATTTTTTATAAATAATAAAAATATAATTTAATAAATATACATTTTTTACATTTTATTTGTATTTATTACACACAATAATATTGTATAACAATTACATTATAATGCTGTATAGAATATAATTTAAAATATATCATATTTAATTTTTGCATTTGATTTGTTTCTTTACATACGATGAACTTATATATATTCATTTACTTTAAAAAACCATATTTGTATAGTAAATAAAATATAATACTACATATAATATAATACAAATAACATGTAAGAAATAAATATAAAACTATGACACTATAAAAAATTAAAAAATAATAATACATTCAAATGTTAGTGGTGAGTATCTATGTATGTTATCATTTTACATGATATTATATTACATTATATTACTCTTATATATAACTCTTAAGTGAAATTATTGACAGTCGAGAAAGGAACGCCGTGAAAGTAATGATATTTGGAAAACATTCATTGAGGATGCAAAAATGGGTTGAGGTTAGTGGTATTTAAATTGAGTATGTTGCAGAAATAAAATTTTTGGGATTAACGATTGACCATAAGTTACCTGGAAAACACATATTAAGTATATATCAAATAAAATCTCCAAAAGCCTTGCAATTATTAATTGAGTTAAATATGTCCTTGTATAGAGTGCACTTCATACTTAATATTGTTCTCTAAGTCTTCCATACCGAACTTATTGTGTGGGGCAATAATGACAAGACCACAATAGAGTCGATATTTTTTTTTACAAAAGAAGGCATTACGAATAATTCATAAAGTGGGGTATCTTGAAATCAAAAATTCTAAAATGACATGATCTTGTTAACCCGTATACAGCAATGTTGATGTTTAAAGCATTTCATAACCTATTACCAATTAATATTCAGAACTTTGTTTCCCACATAGACCAGCCGTATGATTTGAGAGGTCTAAGGAACATTGATACCCCACTGTCTAACACCACCAGGAGATGTTTTTCTTTGTCTGTCTGCGGGGTTAAGCTGTGGAAGAGTCTGGGACACGAACAAAAGCAATCTCAGAGCATCCGTTGTTTTAAATATTTATATAAACAAAACGTCTTGTGCAGGCTTAACTGTGTTCATGTTGATGGATGGGTACTGCTTCATAGTACTTGGTTTTCTGTTTCTGGTATTTGTATTACCTTTTTTTTCTTTTTTAATGCTAATAATAATTCATTTCGTTTGACTGAAAAGTTAACATTGGATTGGTGCATGTTGAATACAGGAAGGGAATATGTGTACTAGTAATTAATGTGAGATGTAGGACTGAGTACGCTCCGCTTCTTCCTGCTCCTTTTCGAACATGTGGAATTGTGAATTGTGATGTGAGGCACTTCAAGTAAACCCTAGGTCTGCTTGAAGTCAATCAATCAATCAATCAAACGTTGCAATGCACATAATGTATATGTTCCTTTCATTGCTGACAAACAACAGAAAGTGAAAACTAGAAGCGATGCACTCACATTAACCGCTTTGGATTCTACCTACACCTTCATACTGCAGATAGCCACCTCCTGTATGTATAACGCCTGCATTTTGTAATTGCTTTTAATGCATAATTCACTGCCAAATGAAATAAAGCACATTTACTAAAGCATTGAATCAAGTGATCTGCCATGATAATCTCTTCCAAATCTGCCTTAAAATGATCCATGTCTCAATGATTTAACGGCCTCATCTGCATAAAAGTCAATACCTTCATACATTCGGCTTTTTGGTGACCTCGTGAAGCAAAAGGTGAAAATATTAGTAATAGTACGACGCCGTGCTGCTCGGACCGCGTTATCCGTATTACATGTGCTTTTAATTACTCATCTGCCTTTTTTAATGACTCATTTATATGTAAATATCTTTGCTTTGGATCTGGAGGGGAAAGACCGGCCTGATGATCCGTGAAGATCCATCTCTTTACGATGTGAACTGACCCGCATGAGGCTCAGACCCGACACACACACCTGGCAGCAGCACGACTCAGTGGCTGGTGTTTACAGGTCACATGGAGCTGCAGGTCCAATGGTTTGGTTACCAAAAAAACAAAAAACTTGGTTAAAGGGTAAATCTAGAAACTGTGGACTCCTGTTTTCTATCTCTGAAGGTTAGAAAAGTATCGACCAACACATGTGGACATTTACAGAAATAAGGCGCTGTCAGGCGCTTCAATTCTACCACAATACTGAGTATAAATGGGCAGCACAAATCAAAATGGTTTTTTTTCACTTCTAGTAACCCCTCGCCATCGCCATTTTGCGCTTCGAATTCCGCAGCTTCACTCTATTATGTTTTTTTTTTTGAATAAATTGTGGTGTTTCATGATTAGCTACAGCTAATTGTTAGTCCAAAAGTAAGCATAATTTAGGACATTTCATATTCAAAATTCAAGCATAATTGGCTAAACTAAAGGTGAGGAACGAATAAACGAGAAAAAACAGAAATGAGCATGAAAGGCAGTGTGTATGATGCTAAAGTTAGCATGCTAACAGTGCTAACATGCTAAAGTTAACATATGGCATGATAGAGCTAAGTGTCTGCATGTGTTAATACTTACAAAAGTATCAATATATGCTACGATACGAATATTACCATGCTAACATGTAAACATCTGTAATGATAGCACAAAGTTTTCATGTAGGTTTCTCCTAACGAAAACAGCTAAAATGCTACTATGCTAATGTTAGCATGCTAACACCTAGCATGATAACACTAACTGTTTCTGTACCTTTGTACCTTCCCATTCATTTTCAGTGGCTTATTTTCTCTTATTATATCTACTGTGCTGGGTAATACAAGTGCAAAGGTGACTATAGGGGTGTTAAGTCATGTTTAAAAGGCTCCAATTATGTTATGAAGCACCGGATATCCGCATATCTGTAAGAAACCAACTATTAAGCATCTTCATTGTACAGTAAATATGAAAAAAAAAACAGGGCCCCATTAACTGAAGTATATTTCAGTTTTTTCTTAATTCTGGCATCACCATCATCACGTATTATAACAATAAATCACGCTGTAATTACTTTTTCCCACTAGACAATTGAGGCTTTCAGGTGCTGATATTTCCATAACTATATGTGATTTGATTTGACTGAGCTGTAATTGAAAAAAAAAAAAAAAAAACGAGGTTGAGTGTTTCCTGGATGGCATGACTCAGTGGCTAATTTCACACTTACATGCACTCCGAAAAGGCCTTATTAAAGTAATCTTAGCGGATGTAGATATGACGGTAATGTGTGTTGGAGGACGAGTATGTCATTTCCACGCGTCGTCTGCGTATGAATTCATGATTAGATTCAACTTTTGGTAGTTCAACATCAGTAATGTAGGCAAAAATGTTGAGATGCTGCTCGTTGAGAAGAGCAAAACATGATTTCACATTGCAGTCACCAAAAAAGACAAGGAAAAAGTAGATTTTTTATGACAACGATGTTATTTGAGTCTCCACAAAGACAAAAAAACGTCAAGAAATTTTGAAAATGACTATATGAAGAAGTCTGAATATTTGCTAAATATAGCCAGGAAGTCGCTAAGTTGGCAACTCTGATGAATGCTTTTAAATTGGAGTCTCCAAAAACCCTACAAAAAGTCAATAGATTTGTTGCATTTTTAAAAGAGGATATCTGACGTGATCTGAATACAAAATATAGTGAGAAAGTTTGAGACACCGATGAATGCTTCACATTGGGGTCTCCAAAAACACCAACAATAAGTCACTGGATTTGTCACTGTTTTCAAGAAGAGTATTTTAAAAGATCTGAATACTCGCAAAATATAGACAGATCGTTGCTATGTTGGGAACACTGATCCGTTTTTTCACGACGGCATTTCCAAAAAGAGCAGAGAAAGTTGCTAGATTTTTAGTGAAGTATCTAGAGGTGTTTGAATACATGAAAAAAATGCAAAAAATTTACTAAGTTGGCAACACTGATCCATGCTTTTAAATTGGATGAAAAAAGTCAATGAATTTGTCGTTTTTTGGACAATATGAATGGCACACAAAAAAGTCGCTAGATTTGTCGCTATTATCAAAAAGAGTATGTGGAAGTGTCTGAATATTGACAAAATGCAGTGAGAAAGTCACTACATTTACTTTTACTTTGCCACAGTAAATTGGCAAAAATGATACATTCTTTCATGTCAAAGACTCCAGTCAAATTGAAAAAGTTGCTAGCTTTGTGACGCTTTTGACAAAGAATATCTGGGGAGGTGTGAATATTTGCAAAATACAGCAATACATTTGCTAAGTTGGAAACGTTGATCTATGTTTTAATGTCTCCAAAAAAACAAGAAAAAGTCACTAGACCTTTTCTTGTTTTTTCAAATAGTGCACTTTGAGTGTCGGAATAAACCCTAAATTTAGCATGAAAGTCACCAATTTGGCAACAACGGTATGTGCTTTTACGCCGGTCTCCAAAGCGACCAGAACAAGTTGCTAGATTTGTCGTTTTTCTAACACAAAATAAAGGGGGGGAAAAAAGCATGTGAGCACGTGAAGGTGTACTTGTTCCGAGGGGTGTGAATACTTGCAGCATACGGCAAAAAAAACCTGCTGAGATGGCAACACTCATACTTTCACGTTGGGTCTCCAAAAAGATGAGAAAAAGTCGCTAGACGTGTTGCTTTTTTAAAAACCGCATCTAAATACAAAATAAAGCGAGAAAGTCACTGACTTGCCACGTCTTTTGTCCATCTGTGTATGAGGTATGTTAATAAGCAAAGTTCTGATGCGTAGCGCCACCTACTGCATGGGCAGTTATATTATAACGTGCTCATGCACGAGGGTGAGCACAAACTCATATGTGGCGGGCCATCATAAATGAGTGGGAAACACTCGAAACAGAAGATTAGTATTATCTGCTGAGAAGCAATTAAACAATTACCAATCGCTAATTTTCTGAATTAACTGCCCCAAAAAATGAATTTGAATGCTCACCCCCTTAATTGAGAGCGTCGGTATGTCTTAGTAGGAAAAATGAAAAACATCAGGCCTTCTTCGACACACTCGTTTTAACGCGGTTTCTTCATTCCACAGACTAATTAGTAACACGAGCAGAGCGCTTCCCACTAAGCCATCATCCTTCCCCTTGTCTCTGGTGCAGCGTGGTTAAAAAAAAACAAGACAAAAAAAAACATGCTTATCTACATCATGTGTCATCATCTTCGCCGCCGGCGTTCTTTGCCGCGTCGCTCCCGAGCTCCATGTTTAGCACAAAGCCATGTTTGCCGCCGCTCGCCGGGGAGCCTTTAGAACTTTTTTATGAGTGGAGCAGAACGCACCGGACCAGCCAAAGCTGGCAAACCCGTGCCCTCCGCACCCCCAGACGGCACAAAAGTTCAACCTCCCCGTGGACCCAAACAAGCCGCTACTTCATCGTCTCAGGGTTTTCCCGGGGGGCTTGGAGCGGCCGCAATGACTCCAACTAACCCAGACTTGCTAACGAGTTCTGCTAACTTGTTAACCAGCCCTCTAATAATCACTGATGGCTTCATTCTCCCTGCCGCTCTTTCCCTCTGATCAAAGCTCTACGTGTAATTCTCATTAATGTGCCGCATGGATAGTCTCTTTGATAACAGCAAGCCCCGATTATACTCCAAAATAAATAGCTTGGATCACCCTGCTAGCGTTTTTCTCACCGTGCCCCGTTTTCACAAACTAACTTAGTCCCGACGCTGCCAAATACGTGCCACTGAACATCACCGAGACGGTCATATTCTGCTTATTAATACAGCCTAATGATGTCTCACCGTTTCTTGATCATCTTGCAAGATTTGGTGATTGCTTTCATCATTTTTTGAGTTGTGAGAAAAAAACAGAGTTCAGCCCGAGTGCCATCCTCTCCTGCATGTTTCAGAAGGGGGTTTCCATTAAATGGAACATTCCAGTACATTATAGTACTTTTTATTATTAACTTCATTAAGTAATATATTTTATATATTATAATATCAAGTATAATTAATACAATAATAATGTAAAAATGTGTCTTTTTATTCTTATTTTTCCACTTTGTAATTCAGTCTTGTCAATTCAAATTACACGGAGTAGTATTTGCGCAATATTTCAACAGTACTCACGTTTGATGACATTGATATTTAATAACACTTTGAACAAGGCTTCCCAAAGTGCCTGAAATCCAAAAAATGCAGTAAATATCAAAGATTGTGCATGTGTGAGTATTTCCAGTCATGTATTTGGTATCATTCTTGGGTGGGTGGCCCAAATAAATTCTTCACGGCTATTTAGCACCTCACCAACATGCACTGGCTTCTGTTTAAATTAGTTGTGTACAATCCCACTGTGTGTTCACGTGGCCGCCGACGATGGACATGAACGCAGACATGGGCAAAATAATATGGAAGCGGGGCATAAACAGCCCCGCTTCCATATTATTTTTTTTAACCTTTAACATCAGAGATGGGACCGGTAATTGGATTTGCAATTCTATTTGTAGCTGCCAGTCTGGAAGTATCCCAGTAATTTCAGTGGTTTTGGAAGTGAGTGGCTCTGCGCTTTCTGGTAATATCCAAGTCATTATGGTAGTCATAGGGACTGCGTCACAGCAGCTCCAGGAAGACGAGGCTTTGATTCAAAGTAGAATGGGGGTCTCTACGGAGCACCATCAGCTCGTGAGACCGAGAGAGACTTGAGTCATGTTTTTGGTGTTTTGTCGTAATGTTTCTCGCATTTTTGCTGGACTGCGTTTACATACTCCTGGTATTTCACGTTCTATAACATGTACTTCATACTGTAAATCCTTTACTCACATACATTCTGAGTGTCATAATGGGGACCCAAGCACATGTGACACTTCTGCAGCTAAGGCAAAGAATTCCTGGTGGACTACTACAACTGTAGGTGTAAATTATAGACACGCTCGCTGAACCTGCAGGGAACCTTTACAAGGATCTTCTATTCCATGCACCTTTTGAAATTGTTAGCAGTAGGTCAAATGGAAATTCTACGGTATTGAGGTATATCGATGATTAAATGAATCTTGGATAACGTTTGTTTTTTTTACTGTGGGGAGTACTTAGGGAATATGGGGTACCAGACCACCTAATTAAGGGTGTTTAAGGGTTTATTAAGGGTTTATTCCCTGTATGATCCGTGTCAGAGTTTGGCTTGCAATGCCAGCAATTAAGTCTGACCCGTTTCCAGTTAGGGTTGGACTCCTTTCTAGACGGAATTTCTAGACGCAGTCAGGGCGTCGAGAGGTTTGGTTGCTGCAGGACTGGGTCCTGTTGGCTTCATCAAGCCGTGACCTTCCCGCTGGATCGGTTCGCAGCTGAGCGGAAAGCGGCTGGAACCTCCAAGTCAGAATGCGTGGTTCGGTTTTGGTGAAGCTCTCAATTTAGCGGTCGATCTAAGTTCTTACCCTCACTTATGGTCGTGAGCTTTGGGTAGTGACCAAAAGGACAAGATGGCGGGTGCAAGCGGAGTAGAACCGCTGCTCCTCCACATTGAGAGGAGCCAGATGAGATGGCTCGGGCACCTGCCCAGGTGTTCAGGGCACATCCGACCGGTAGCTGGTAGAACATGCCTTACCAACTGGCCTGGTAAGGCCTCAGGATCTGCCGGGAGGAGCTGGACAAAGTAACCGGGGAGAGGGAAGTCCGGGTTTTCCCTGCTTAGGCTGCTACGCCCCGGACCTGATCTCAGATAAGCAGTAGATGGATGATTTAACCCTGAACACTGCGGGAGGAAAAAGGACACAAAAAAACCCCTGAGAGGAATGTCACAGTTTTATTGAGCTGCTCTAACATGAACTGTAATCGCGTCCTGTAAAATGACTTGCAGTGGAAGCGGAAGTGGAAATACGCACACAATTTCTATGACCCAGACAATACTGATCAAGTACAGGAACTTTGGGAATCTAACAACATCCATTACCTTCTGTGTCCACCATCATCACAGCTATTAATTGCTTTGAACGCACCAGCTGCAGAGCAATCATCTGAGTTTGTTTTACCCACGTACGTTGTGGTCTGTGCAAAGTTTTATTTGCCACCACTTTTGTATTTACAGTATGTACAGTAGTGGTTTAGCGTATTACTGTGAAATCGTGTGCATTTCTCCGCTTGCAGGAAATCTATTTGTTCTAAATCCTTCTGACCAAAAATGTCTGCGGAATATCTTTATCTCCTTTGACCTTTTGCGGTCCCGAAGCTGTGACGGGCGCCAACAGAAGCAACAGCTGCTTGCTGAAACTTTAGATAAGAAAGTCAAGTCCACACAGGCAGCTTTGGTCCATTCCGGGCCTGTCTAAAGTATCGTGACATCCCATCAGCCTTTTATGATGGCTCGAATCAGTTGCGGCGTGGCAATGTGATTGCAGCTGCGCTGAATGTCACCACGGACCTCGGCGCGTTCAGCAATGCATTGCCTCTTTCTCCCGGCACATGGACCTAATTTTTCAATGTAATTACAAGTGACAGGTATAAAGATGGCTGGATCACAATACACCCGCCTCCTCAGCAGCATGGCCACCCCCTCACTTGCAGAGCTGCACACAGTACTGCTGAAGGAGGGAACCAAGCAAAGCACAAAAACAGCCATACAACAACACAGCACAGTACACAACAAGACAGGCCTGCATGGACTAATGAGATCCACCAGACTGCCTAAAAAAGTAAAAGGCTCGTGATATGCCTATTATTTCTGATTGGAGCCTGCAGGGGTGTGTAACTGCAGGAAAAGGTTAAAGAGCATGATGCGGATATTTCTCACCCAGCAAAAATTAGTTGAAAAGACGATGAAACAAAGTTTAGATTTGGTTTAAAAGTGAAACGTAAAAATTTGTTTCCATGAAGACGTTCCTTCCCTGTGTACGTTTTTGGGCTATATTTTGCACCAAATCAGTTGGACTAACCTCAGCCCAATTTCCAACGTCTATCTCTGGGCTAAATCAAGGCAATGATGGACGAACCAGATTTAGCCCCAAAAAACGACGTCCAAATGACATCTAGTGGGTGGCTTACATGCATACTGTATACACAGTATCTTTTGAGTATCCATCATTCCACACTTCTGCTCCACTTCCACTGGCCACAAGTCACCAAACACCAATTACTCTTTGTCTTTGTAGCCATTGGTGTGTTAAGCACTTCAATCCATCTCTGTCTGCCAGGCCCGTGACGTCAGGACGAAGTGATACATCAGAGATGGGCCGCACACCAAAAAGCAACACCTTGGCCACCCTGTTTGCATACATTAGCCTCCCATCCAATGGATGCCGTCTTAAATATGGAGCATTTAATTCCTCCACCTTACAAACTCATTATGCACCAGGAATAGATCTAACACACCTGCTCCCGGATGGTTAAACCATAAAATACTGCATAGTCTTGATCATCAACGCATAACTCTTACAAATGCCTCAATTATGTCACGACGATTCACACTTTAACAAAAAATTAAGAGAAAAGATGCCACAATGTCAACAAAATCCACCCAGACCGTTATCTGTGCAGGGTTCTCCTATGCACCAACCTTTGACAAACTTATGGAACCAATGGTCAATTGGTAGAATCATCTCCTATAAGTTTTTTCTTTGGGAGACAATCCACGAAAATTAGAAGCACAAACTTGTAGAAAAACACACTATATGCCCACCTGCTGAATATTCTTCAACTGAATTTATAGTCATGCAAAGAAAGGCTGCATCTTGCCATTTTAACACAATCCGCCCACATCTCTATCTGAAACCATCAAAGGGTTTTTCATGAATATCCCTTTAAATGTTGTAGACATTGGTTAGGTGGTTTTACCATAAGCCTACAATGTAACAAGCATGGACAATCAGCAAACAGGAATAACCTTCTCAGGAAAACCACATACAACGATCTAAACTGGGTACATGCACATATTCCCAAAGGTAACTGGAATGGAAACCTAAGCAAAATCAATACAAAAAAGATCTTTTCTTAACACAATTCACACCAAAATACAGAGGAGTCTTTCTCGGTCTAGGATTCCGTGCTTTGATGTAGTTGTCGGAAATCGATGGTGCTTATTAACAAACTCTGGATCATCCACAAAATGTAAAGGGTTTTGGAGCAATCCGCAAAAAGTACAACAACAGTTAAAGTTAGACAAGTACATGTTTAGTGGAGCTAAATAGTATGGCACTCAGGTTGAAGAAATGCAGACACATCCATTGGGCCAGCACCAAATGGTACAAAATACCTACAGACTTCAGTTTTGTCATTCACTGAGGTCCTGCTGTGAAACATGGAAAAGAGCTGCATCATGTCCACGACCATCGGTCACTAGAATGGTAAAAAATGCAATTTTAGCACAATCCACCCACAAACAGAAGATTCTTACTTCCATCCCTTGATGTAGCTTCTCGGCGTAGCTTCTTGGTAAACCAAATAAAATGACCAAGAATCCGTCAAGGTAACTAGAATGGCAACCCAGCCAAAATAATGCATTTGTACCACAATCTACCCTCAAACACCCCCCCGTTTTCTGCTTACTAGCAAACTCCTGACCATCCCCAAATTGAAAGAATTCTCTAGCAAGCCACAAAAAAATACTAAACACAGTTAATCGCTTACCAATACAGACCAATGACAAATACATTATACAAGATATGCTACTCAGGGCTAACAAATGGGGATGGACCAATTGGATCAGCATCCAAATTAACAAATTTAGTTAAAGAGACATTTCAGGTCCTTGGTTCATGCGCCAGCCTCGCAATGAAAATATGGAACATCACCATCATGACGATTTTATGGGGTGATTCTCAAACAAAGCACATCAAAGGATCACGACTGTGTCAATGAGCTTATGAACAAAGAATGGCAATCCATGCAAAATCCATGCAAAAAAATGCTATCCACCCACAAACCACCCTAAAATACAGAAGATTCTTGCTATGCCTCCATCCCTCAAGTCACTTCTTAGTGTAGGGTTGTGTGAATTACTACCACTCTCCTGACCAACCCTAAAATTGAAAGCATTCTCTAGTAAACCACAAACAAACACCATAACCCCTTAAAAGCTTATCAGTACAAACCAATAACAAGTACATTTTTGTTGTATTTAACTCAGCCCTAACCAATCAGAGCGAACTAAATGGGTCAGCACCAAATGGTACACAATATCCGGTGACTTTAATTTTGTCCTTCACTGGGAAATTTAGCAAAAGGGACATTTAAGTTCATGCACAATCCTGCTATCTGCTTCATTTTTGTTTGAGTCGTTCCCCCCACCTAATGTGGGCTAAATCTGGTCGGTCCTTCATTGCCTTGATTTAGCCCAGACTTTGTCAATTGGGCTGAGTTTAGTCTGACTGATTTGGTCCAAACATAGCCCACAAATAGAAAGACACATCTTTTTACCTTTTACTTTTCAACCAAATCTTAACGTTGTTTCAATGTAGGGCAATGATGTCTTTCCAATGTCTTCTCAACTAATTTATGCTGCATGGGTCAAGCAAACCACATAAAAGGATCCAAATTGGGTAAATGCACACATGACCTGGCAAAACCCATGCAAGCAATGGCATTAAAAACATGCTTCCATCAGTTTATATAGTTTACTTCACATTGGTTAAATAGAATTAGCATCTCTTGCTTACTCACAAACTCTAATCTTCAATCCTCATTGGACTGAATGGGGTGATTTTCAAGAACTCTGCCAAAATAAGACCATAAATAATCAGAAATGACCAAAACGCTACCAACAAATACATGACCTTCTTGGTCGAGGTGACTTGTCTGGCGCTCAGTGAAGCACAGACCTCCACCAAGGTCCTCCACCAAACTGGGTCAACACCAAATGGCACAGTGTATACAATAATTGCATGATAATTCGGGTGACAAATTACGCTTCGTGTCAGTAAAAGAGCAAATTCAGGGTCCTGCTGAGAGAGCAGCCCTTCACAATAAGGGCATCCACATGAGGGAACAGAACAGGACACAATGCAGTCTGCGAGATGAGGCCCAGTGGGATGCTACTGCCCACACCTGGTGATGCATGCATCATGTGCTGCGCGTGAAAGGAGAGAGCAGACGTGCTGATCGTGGCTAACAAAGAGTGGACTTGTTACCTCAGACAACGTGTGTGCAGATTCCCTCACTGAGGCTCTCAAGCTCCACTTGTTAGGCAGCGGTGCTGCTCTGCATCACTCCCGAGCCTCTCCTTTACCTCCTCCCTCCCTTTGCTTTCTCTTGTTCCTATAGCCGCGGAAGCCGCTCAGCCTCTCTCCGGCACCGGACGCAACAGCACATGGACGCCGCTCAGGCGATGTCAGCAGGGTTAAAAGCCGGCAGAACGGAAAGTCACACCAAGCGGCCACCGCTGCCTGCCGCACTCTCCGGTAGCCTCCTCCTCTTCCTCTCTCGCTCTCTCGCTCTTAACGCAACCTATCTCACGGGCTACCCCCTCCCCTACTACCATCATCATCACCAACACCCCTCCTCCTCTTCTTCCTCCTCCTTGAGCGAGATGGTAGACGGGAGTGTTTTGCACCACTCTATCACGGATCCTGTTTCGCCGGCCGTCTGGCTGCAGCGGCGGACACACGTGATAGGCTGGGACGTGCTCGCCACGCTTAAGAAGTGGCGGGAAAGAAAGAAAGGAATGGGAGGACGGAGACGGCCAAACGCACATTACTGCACGCATAAAAGCTTAATGGCATCTCTTGAGCGGAGGGTGTCCCTGATGCCCATGTCCTTTTTAAACAGAGTATTCACAACATCTGATTATGTTGTTCTTCATTTCATACAAAATACTTATATTTTCCAGCATTTTTTCCGGTCACCCGCCCTAAAAGCTACATGTAAACATAGAAATTACATAGTCACTGTAAGCAGGAATTGTGTGATCTGGCATGGACCAGTCACTCTGGCACGGCCATTGTATTGTCTTTGCTTTTACTTGCTAGCTCGAGCCGTCCAGTAAATGCAATGAGAAAATAAACAAGGTAAAAGACAAAGAGCATCCATCCATCCATTTTCTATGCCGCTTATCCGGGTTGCTGGAGCCTATCCCAGTTGACTTTGGGCGAGAGGCGAGGTACACCCTGGTCTGGTCGCCAGTCAATCGTAGTAATATCTTGTTGCCTCAAATAATATGTATGAAATTGCTGGCACTCGCAACTTTCTTTGGCCCCCTAGTGGGTTATTTAGCAGTCACACAATAAAACAAACTAAACAATAAAAAAAAAACAGTCAGTGAGTCAGCCATATGTATAGTGCACAAAACAGAAAAATCAACGACAAAAGGGAAAAACCGATGATACAGAAAAAAGCCATGACGAGATGGAAAAAGAATATGACTACGTTTGTATATTTTTGTATTACTGATTCTCTTTGTATTTCCTTTTCATTTTGGCACTCCTGTGATTCCGTATACGTCACTTTGTGTTGAAAGCAGTTTTTCATTATTAGCGTATTACTGTGTTTTTTATTATATTTTTTTATTTATTTATGTGTCAGTTTTTTATACATCACAACACACAAATCACAACAATAATAATAATAACAAATATATATTTAGTGCTCATTTATAACACATGGTTGAATTTAAGAATATATAATAACAGTGTACTGTTACTATTACCTACTATTGCCATAATAATAATCATAATCTCCCAATGTTGTTATTATTATTATACACTGCGTTATACAGACAAATGATATCCTACAGATAAGTCATGCATCCCGCAGTGATGATGTCAATATCACACCAACACCATAAAATACCAACTCAAGATTCAACCTGCATCCCTCCGCTTTCATTAACGAAAGAGCAAAGATGAGGACATACTGTAAGGCACACTTGAGAGAGGCCATGAAAGCGAAGCCTCTGGGTCTGACATTTTCCCAACATAGAAAAACACGCGTGGATTAAAAGGGCTCGGTCACGCCTCCGAGCTCCAGTCAGGAAGTATGCGACGGCTTCGGAGTCTTTGCAGCGGAGGCCCGGCCCACTTCTCTGCATATGGAATTTGTATTTAGTGCCACAATTGAGTGCATGGATGCTATTTTTAGATGGCAGCATATTCACATTAGTCACTTGAGAACACCTGAGATGATGCTGATTCCTATTCTCTTGGCAATAATGAATGGCATCATTAGAATTCCCATATGGATGTTACTCAGAAAAGCTGTAGAATTAAAACTGGACGCAGTCCCATGGGCAACTTCATGCCTTTTTTAATAACACTAAACATTCCATTCATCCATCCATTTTCGGAAAGTTGGAGCCTATCCCAGATGACTTCAGGCACCAGTCGCAGTACACCCTGGACTGGTTGACACTCGATCACCCAACATCACTAAACGTCAGTGAATCGATTGAAATTGGGCGGTTCCGGCTACATCAGTTCATGCTCACGACTACATAGGACAGCTTAGTCTGAGGGGATGATGCAACTATTTATTTTCAGAGGTAGGGGCCCACCTCACATGGGCGGTGGTGCAAAACAACAGCTGTATATGGTTACACACTTCCGTGGTGCAGAATGGCAGTCGTATATATGGTTTCACTCGTTTGTGGTGCAAAACAACAGTCGCATATGATTTCACTCTTTTGTGATACAGAGGGACGGGGGCGTACAGTTTCACTGTTTTCATGCTGCTAAACAGCAGCCCTATATAGTTTTACTCTTGTGGTGCAAAATGACAGTCCTATATGGGTTCACTCTTGTGGTGCAAAACGGAAGTTGTACCTGGTGTCAAGCTTTTGTGGTGCAAAACAATGGTCAGGTACGGTTTAACCCTTTTGTGGTGCAAATGTGTTCAGTTTCACCCCTGTGATGCAAAACGGCAGCCGTGCATGGTTTCCCACTTTTGTGGTGCAAAACAAAGGTTACATATGCTTCACATATTTTTGGTGCAAAATGACAGTCGTATACTGCATCACCCATCAGTAGTGCAAAACGACAGTTGTATATGGTGTCAAGCTTTTGTGGTGCAAAACGACAGTCATATACTGATTTACCCATCATTAGTGCGAAACGACAGTTGTATATGGTGTCAAGCTTTTGTGGTGCAAAACAATAGTGGGGTACGGTTTAGCGCTTTTGTGGTGCAAAATGTCAGTTGTGTTCAGTTTCACACTTGTGATGCAAAACGGCAGTCGTGTATAGTTTCCGACTGTTGTGGTGCTAAAAAAAAAGGTTGCATATGCTTCACATATTTATGGTGTAAAATGACAATCGTATATGGTTTCACTCTTGCGGGGCAAAACGTCAGTCCTATTTGATTTCACTGTTTTTATGCTGCAGAACAGCAGTCGTATATTGTTTCACTCTTTTGTGGTGCAAGATGACAGTCGATACGGTTTCACCATTTTGTGGTGCAAAGCAACAATAAAACGCCGTTTCAAGCTTTTGTGGTGCAAAACGACGTCGTGAATGGTTTCACACTTTTATAGTGCAAAAAAAATGTTGCATATGCTTCACTCGTTCATGGTGCAAAACAGACAAATGGCCATTATATATGGTTTTACTTTTTCGTGGTGCAAAACTACAAGTAGTTAAGATACAGTCTACTACCAAACATCCTCCCAAAAGGTATCCATTCCATTCCCCGTCATAAAAAAAACAAAGACTCTAGCAGCGATAGACAGCACGTCTCAATGGGAGCAGTGTCCAGTATAGATGTGTACATAAGGCTCAGTTTGGAACACAGTAATTGGAATTGCAGGAGACAGCCGACCAGCCAGGAAGGTAGCGGGCTCGGCGTGGGTCTGTACTGGGAATACATTACACCTCGGCCTTCACAGTCACCCGTCTTGGTTTGTCCATCCACCGTCAAGAAAGGATTACAGCAATTCCCTCTTGGCTTCCAATCCACCTACAGTCAAGACGCTAAATTTCACTGCACCACAAAGGCGGCTGAAAAAATGGTAGTTAGACGGAAGACAATTGAGATTTGTTGAGGCGTTTGCAACAAGTAGGGAATATGACAAATGGCACTCTTGTTTTATCCAAAGACGTGATGCTAAGTGACAGATATCAAGTGCAGCTTCAGTTTGGACATGCCCAAGCTGTCAGTGGTTCTGAAGAACCGGGGATGGGCTCTTTGGCTCTCGGTCCTCTCAGCCCAGCTGGCCTTTAGAATATGGATTATGTGAGGCCGCAACCAGGTGCTGGGCACCGCAGGGGGGGGTAGAGGCTGGACGGGGTGCCCGGCTTCAGCGGGCTCCCCGCTGAGACCCCCGGGGGAGAGGACGCCGAGAACCCCCCTTGGTTCTCAAGGGTAGCCCGCTGAGAGCGCTTCTTCTCGCACCACCGGCATACGTCCGCGTGTGAAAGAGAACTGGTGGTAAGAAGGCAGGTTGGCGAGGGGGGCGACAAGGAGAAGACGGAGCAACAAGCTTGGTTGTGTCGGAACTGTAAACCCGTCAGTCACAGCGGGTGCTCTATCAGGGAAAAAGGTGGGAATAGATAATAGAAGCGTCGCTTTTAATGGGAAAAAAAGCAAGTAATAAGAATCCAAATGACAGCTCTGTGCCGCGGTGCTGCGAGTACAGTTAACCAAAGGTCCAAATGTCACACACTCAGGCTTGAGTAATGTGACTAAACGAGGCAGGTGATTCGCCATCTCCCTCTGCGCCCCAAAGGCACAGCCAATCACAGCCGGGGATAAGTGACGCCCAGGCATCCGAAGAGGGGCGCGGGACCGTGCGGGACCGTGCATTACTCACAGGCGCCGCTACGGCACTAAGACCTCCACAGAGGGAAGGCCTAAGGTTCCATCAGTGCCGACTCGTTTGCAATCCATTATTGATGGCAACATTACACCCCGTACTTTCCTCTGATTTACCGGATTCTGTTATTGCTGCTGTGACAAAGGCTATTTCCAGTCAAATTCCGTCCCAAATGAGCACAGGATTACCAGGTCGAGGCGCCACCGGCTGCGCCAGTAATTGCCATCTTTCAAGGTAGGCTTTAATTACGCAAGCGATGCGCGGCGTCTCCGCGCTCGCCAAAATGAAAGATGCGTTTGCAGACTTAATGGCAAAACCCGAAACCTTTGTGTGACTCATCAGTCATGTCAGGGGTAGGCCTCCATGCAAAATTAATTTCAGAGCAGAGACCCCCGGTTCGACCTAAGTGAAATAAATGAGCTATTGAATTACCACTTTATGATGCGCTGAGAAAATGACGGAGCGTCAGCAGCTCTCCTGCAAGATTAAAACCCGCTAGAAAAAACAAAGCTGTGTTTGTGTGGCTCTTAGAGTGTCAGCTGTTTGTTGTCTTTTAGCAACAGCAGCAGGGTCACGTTGTTGAGTGAAATGGGTCAATTGGTATTAAACTGGAAATTGCAATTTCTTACCAAAGTGCGTGTGAATGCTAAGACTCTAAGTCTGGCTAAAAAAAAATAAAAAAACACATCTTTAAATTCCAATTTAGCGCCCAGATCCGATCTATCCACATATTTTTTCTAGCCGTATTGTGTTCTGATCCCCAGTGGGTGTTTTGCTTGCATGTATTGATGACGTTGGCAGAACAGTCGCAGTACATTCCATTTGTATTGGCAGATATCCACTTCCTGTTCCCTTTTCCACCACACGTGACAGGAGAACGCCCTATTTCAATTTTACGTTGTCCAATTCTGTGTGTGTTTTTTCTCTTCATGCTGCCATGACATGCATCCAAATTAGGCCGCATGGGAGGAAAAAAATTTAAATCGTGTCACAGTTTTACAAAAATTGTTTTAATTTTACCAGAAAAAAAAGTTGTAATATTACGAGAAAAAAAGTCATAATATTACAAAGTTAAAAATCGTAGTTTCACGAGAAAAAAGTCGTAATTTTTACGAGAAAAATAGTCATAATAATCCAAGTTTAAAAAGATTAATTTTATGGGAAAAAAGTCTTGGTGTACCCAGGGGTACACCAATTGTGATGGGGGTATGTGAAAATGAATGACAATTAGCACCGAACACTCAAGTTACTTGAACGCCTCACGGAGCGAGAATGGAGTGTTTCATCCTGAAGATGTCATGTAGAATGGTGGATTATATCTGTAGATTTCCCAGAAATTGGTTGTGTGTATTTTTGACCATGATTGTTGAACGCCCCCCTTCAGTTCGGTATTAAATTAATATGCGTAGCCATCGTGCGTGGACATAAAAGTGCAGCTCAAATTCAACCCATTGAAACGCGAGAATTTCAACATGAGACATGTAGGATGCTTGCTAATCTATTTATCAGTACTCATGAGAACCTTAATCAAAACGTGACCGTGCAAACTTCACATTTTTGACCCGGAAGTACTATAAAATATATGCCCCAATTAGTTACGTAAAAAATTTCTAGTTAATTAATGTTTTTTTTAAGTCTGGATGTGGGCTACGCCACTGTAAAAAGTTCGGGAACCACTGACACAGACAAACGCTCTCGTTAAAATTTGAGGTAATTGGAGCAATAATTGGCTCTTTCATCTCTATCACTACAAACTATGTCATATTTTTTTTTTTTTGGGGGGGGGGGTGCACTCTGTCTTTGATCATGCCCACTGATAAGGAACTAATAAGCCGAGGAATGTAATAACGTCTCCGCAAACTCTGACTTCAAGGAGCAACAGTGCCGCTTTTTAGTGCAATAAAAACAAACCAAAGCAAAATATTAAGAATCGGTTCTGTTGAGGCCATCCTTTATACTGCAGTGTGTTTTTAAAAAGCCGCTCCTTTGAACTCCCGGCGAGTTGCTTTGCATTTCACCGCGACGTCTACATTATTGCCATGCACACATCAAAGATTGGCCCTAAATCCCTGCAGGAAACGCAATCAATCTGCTCAGTATGCGTGACTGGGACGGTGGGCCATCTCCCCCTTTGAGGGTGTCGGCGCGTTTGACCGATGTGCATTCGATCCCCCAGATTGTGGCTAATCATCATTACCGGCTGCAGAAACAATGGCTTTCCTTCAGCCGGCTCAGGGCACCAGGGATCCGACGCGTTTTCTTATGGTGGCTTAGTACTCGAGTCTGGCTTTAAGGAATTAGGGGGCGACTTGGACACAACAAAATGTGCGCTCTGATCATCCATCCAAGTCATCAACGGCAGGCGGCGCGGCACTGTAAATCTGCCTGATGGATTACAAGCGGCCAAAAAAACCAGAAGAGAAAGATAAAACTTTGGGAATTTGATTCTGAGCATTTATCACCTGCGGATAAACAATGACTGCTTCACATTCCTGGGGGATACTAGCAAGCAATCGGAGAAAAATGAGGACAGATGCATAAAAGAACCATCGTTGGGAATTCTCCAAAATGGACAGGGCATTATGAAAAATGTCTTCTTCTTTACAGTGCTTAAAGGTTAGGTCTCTATTACACCCAAAGCCAAATGTCAGCAGTATCCCCCGAACGTGCGGATGGGGATATTAATGGCGAGTCTTGGGAAACGGGCTTCCCCCCTCACCGAGTTCGGCCTGTTCCAGACAGATTATTCATTGAGTTGTCAGCCGCCACCTGCTCCAAGTAACACCTACAACCTAAATGATGAAAGGAGGATAACACGGCCCTTGCAGCTTTGCGACCGGCAGCCGGGTAAATGTTGTCGGTGTGCCGTAATGGAGAGTAAAAGTACTGCTGCTGCATCGGCGCCTGGGATGTATTAGCATAAAGTCCAATTTTCCAGCTAATGCTGTACTTTCTATGGCCTCCTGTGAGACTGGAGTGATGGGACACCCAAGCAAAGAGAAGCCATTGTTCCAACGCTCTGCCTTAATCACGGTTTTGGACGCTATCTCGATTTTTAGGTCATGGTTCAGTTCATGTTCAAATAACATTACAGTGGAGCCCCAGTTAAGAATAGGTCACAACCGGTGCGCAACCCAAAAAAAAGCAAGAAACACAGAGGTTCTTTGACAGAGTCAAACAAACTTAGGCGCTTCGTACGTCTTTGCTCTCTTTCTTTCGTACATTTTGCTGGTGTCGGGTTTTATTTTTCTTACATTTGCACTTGTCCGCCACACATGCACCCCACACACGTGATAAGTGCAGCCAACACACACTCAAGCGTGCCACAATAACGCTGCAAGTCGTGTTGATGGTTACAGTTTCCACGTTAAAGGTTTGAAAAAACGCCCAACGGGCCGGATTAAGACGCTCGGCGGGCCTGATGTGGCTAAATTTGCCCACCCAGTAGTTGGGGAACTACTACTGTTACTTGGAATACCTTGAGGCATGCCCAGCAACACTACAATGTATTATATTCCTTTATTTAATTTGCACATGTTTTGTTGGAAAACCCGTAGTTTCCATTGAAGGGTTTGGTAAATCCTGACCGGGATTGCGTTTCCATTGCAGGATGTGCAGGCGGCACGGTAGAGCAATAGCATGTAAAGCGACACAAACGGAACGGTACAGGCGTGACCTATACCCCGACAAAAATGGGATACTGTAGGACCATTTACAATGGAAACTGGACCGTAATGGACTGAACCACCCTGCTCGGTGGGAATAAGGCTTAGATTGCTATGATGTCAAAGCCCCGTACAGTCTCTACGGGGGCCTATTGCACTGCATCTGGGGATTGCCATGGCAATTTTGGGGGCAAATTGCAATTTCTAGTTAGCACCGTGTCGCTCTTTGTTCATTTTCCCTTCCCGCCTTACCGCTAGAGGCAAAATCTAAACGAAAAATAACACAATTACGGTGTAAAATGCCAATGAGATGACATGTTTGATGGTTAGGTGTGCTGAGGAGTGTCCATGTTTGGCTTTAAAATGAAAACAGGGCTATTTTTTTCTCCACAATAGTGAAAAGCAGCGAGGCAGTTTAGAGGGCAACCAATTACTGGAAGCTTCTCTGTGTCATCGTGACACAACAAGTGGGGTTTCTTCAAGCATTTCTATGAAATGTCGACAAAACCCGCCAACAGCGGCCATGATTGCAAATATGCAAGCAGCTTTTCAGTTCATTGTCTACATTGGCAACTATTGTTGCTGCTTGTTTGTCCTTTCTGATGTCTTTCAGTGCATTGATTAGACAATCTTGCTGATGCAACGTCAAGCCGCCCGGTCCTTCTCTATTAAGTGAAGCCTGACACAGACTGAATATTTCTCAAAACGTCTCATTCGGCAGTTCGGTCATGTGACGCGAGCGCCCCCCGAAGCCATAAATCACACGTCTGATCACTTAATGCCGAGATAACACAACCAGATGAGCGAGGCGGCACATCAAACTTTGATGAGCCCCGTGGATGGAGACCCGGCATGCGGCTTAATAAGCTTCGCAGACCTGAAAGGAAAGTCGGATGGTCTTTTAATCATCTAACGTTGACTTTGTAGCTCATCGTGTTTCACCACACTCACATGCAAAATGAGCAGGAGATATTTCATCAACTCATCTTCAGGAATGTGTTTATTTATTTAATGTCCGTTCCAAACCGTTTCTAACAAGACAAAGACGCTGGGGCTCGTTAAAGTCAACGGAATGAAAAACTTGGAAAATGCTCGGGTGGAGGTTTATACTTCAAGGTTGCTGATTCGCTCATTTCACTGTCAGTCAAAAAAGAGATTCCGCCTCAGAAAGGTCATCCAGTCAGCATGCAGAAGCCGAGCGTCCAGGCCAGCCTACTGCCTCATAGACCCCCAGTGTCCAATGAGCGTCCGATGGGCGGGACAAAGCCCAGCATTTATCCAATGACCGTCCGGTTCCACACAGTGGAACAACCCACTCTACGCACCCCCATCAAAGTCAGCGTCCGACTGTGTAAGAGCACCGTGGTGCTGCGCAGGTTAGATGAGAAGAAAGTGGTGTCGGTTACCTGTGATAAGTAGCTGATTCTGAACAAAACATTAAGCTCATCTAGCGCATACTTAGTTGATTTTTTTTAAATCGATACTGCTGTACAGAAACGCATTGTATCCAAGCGGAAAGACCGAGGCCCACAATAAAACTTTGAAGTATATTACTGAAGCATCCAGAGCAAGGCTATGGTAACAGGGTACCAAATAGCAAGTTTGTTCCCTTCAAATGAACAGCTCCCCTACACTGGGGGTATTCAACAAAAATTCAGCGTATCTGTCCTTTTTCGGTTGGAAGCTTATTTTTTGCTGTCCACGTTCCTCTTCGTAGAATACCATGAGTTTTTGTTTTTCTGTTGTTTCCATTTCACTCTCCATTTCACTCTTCCAGTTCACTGTCAGGACACGGGACGGCAGGAGTCTCGCTGTCCTGTTTATTCCAATCTATCAGAAGATTTGTGCGGTGAAAAACCATAACTGCAAGTGGAGATTCCCACCAAAATGAGTGGTATTTTTGTACGGATACTGCTTTATCCTGATTTTCCGACTGTCCACGTCTGTTTTGTATTCAATTAATTAGCAGACTAAACCCATAGCCGTTGTTAGTGAACTGCTCAAACTCAACCCATTCAGACGGAAGGATGCCAACATTCGACTGGAATAAACGATATGTAGGGTGATTACTAACCAATCAATCATTGCGCAAATTTCTTACCCAGAATTACTATAAAATATTAACTATTAATTATGTTCAATATTTCAAGGTAAAGATTAAGAAAACAGTAGGTGTAGGGAGTTAATGGCTTCGGGTCTGAAGAGGTACGGCTAAAATGTTTGGCACCCGTGATGTAGACCAATAAGTAAGCAGCAATGGTTTCACCCATATGGTCATCAGCTTGGCAAGCTGTGACCCCCCCCCCCCGACTGGGTTCTAGAAATAGTACCTTGTAGTACCCGCTTTAGTCAGCGGCAAGTATAGATGTGCAGGAACTGCGCAGTGGAGGAGTTGTAATATGTTTGGGTAAGGCAACGTGATTTGTGACTATGATTGGCTAAAATAACTATAGCATTAACTTTCCCTCTTCTGTAACTAATGTAAGATGAACTTTGGGTGCCCAGCCAGCTTCTCTGGTATGAGCAAGATGAAAACCATTCCCATGGTCCCAAGATGCTTTTGGAACTCAGACTCCCCCTTGTTCCAATCATCAAATCATCCCCCCGAGTGATGCTTTCGCAGATTCAGATTCGCCTGCTGTCCTCTCACGGAAAAAGACCCGGGTGATAAATCCGAGCATCCAAAAATTCTGTAAGAAGACGGCAGTCAGAGCGAGAGACCACTGTTATTGTTTCCATAGCAACGCATTTTTGTGTGCCTTAAACCAACACTCAATTACAAGATGCTGTTTTGGGGAATAATTGGACGTCCTTCTACTCGGGGTTCACTTATGAGGATGTCATGTTTGTTTGCTCCCACAGAGAGTGAATCTCCGCCTGGCAAACAATAGGTGGAAGCTGCTCTAACCTATTTTGCCAAATGGCCTGTCATCTAATGGCCCCCCGTGCCCCTCCGTGGTCTAATCCCACCGCCGAGGACGCTAAAAGGATACACGGGGCCTAATAAGATGAATGGGCTTTGACCCTGAAGCTGCTAAAAGCCAACCTGGCCAATTTATCTGAGTGACCTCTCCTCCTGGCAGAAGCCTTTTGGGCAGGATCGATACCACTCGGGAAAAACAATCCTACGCAAATCGGGATACTATAGCTCAATCCCAGATTACGTGCTACATAAACTATGATCGTTTGAATAGATTGGGGTCATTTTTTAAATATTTAATGCCATTGACTACGCGTTTTCTGTTCCTATCCAAAGGCAGTGCAGTTTTTAGGGGAAGAAACAAGAAACCTTGTACATCCCAGTTGGGTAAAACCAAATGATTTTAGGAGTCACATCTGTGCAATTTAGCCATCACAGAGTTGGCCAATAAAAACGCAGAATCTCATGTAAAATGACATTATGTGAATAAAATGATGTCATCTAGGGGGAAGAATTACCTTGGCGGACCGCTCAACCGTGGCAGAAACTAAACACGTCTAGCGAAAAAACTTGGAAACTCCTCTCTTACGGAGCTTGAGTGGAAATTAGCAAGGTTATCTTAGTTTAGCAAAGCATGCTACTGCACACACATACACTAGTTGTGTTTGTTGTCAGCTAATGATAGTGATTTGGCAATGTTTAGCTGTTCATGTTAGCTGCCTGTCAATGTCTAGCCAACACCAATATGAGGCCAAACAAACATTTAAGACCGTTTTAATGCAGTTTAACTCGTGTTTGTGAAAAATATAGATATTATACGTACAATCTATTCTTTTAAAACACTTTTGGTAGTTGGAGTTGGAGTATCCAAACTATGACCTGGGAGCACCTCGTTTTTATTTTATTTTTTAATAATTTTTTAAAAGTATCAAAATGGCACTGACATCCTAGAACTTTTCTGTTTGCGTTTGGACTCCCTGATTTCAATAGTTTTAGATGGAAGAGAATTACTTAGAAAAAAATTTTTAAGTGTGTTTTGAATGTACTGATCTCCTATTTCAATAGCAGTCTCGTTTCACAAGAAATAAGTGGAGTCCGCATGGCTGCAGTTCCACTTGTTGTCCTTTAAACCGCAAAATAGTCTCGACTGCATCAACAGCGCCTCTGCTGGTTGCAGCCGGGCGGTGCACTTGCTTTGAGACGCCGTGAGTCGGCGATCAGTTCCACCCGACCGATTGAATCCATGTTTATACCCACCGCTCGTACAGATAGTTACCATAGAGTGAGATCCATTAAGTAGCGTCGATTCTAACCTTGACGGACACGAATGGACTCCCGCTGCAGTACCTTTTCGGACACTGCATGAACTCAAGTCATTGTCGTTTGATCTGTTTTATTGGCACACGTTTTACTTCAGATGATATCCGTGGATGGTAAGCAGAAGACTATACGGCATGCAGAATAGTCTAAAAACACCATCGGCCTTATCTAATCATGCCATTCCGACATGCGCCCGGCAGTTATCACGCCAACCACAAATGCGGTGTGCTGTGTGATACCCAGAGCGAGCGTTTGCAGGGAAATCACTAAATTAAGGATTCTGTTTCATGTTCTGTTTGTTGGTGCTGGGTTGTGTTTCGCCCGAGATAAAAAGGCACGGCTCGGAGAGGTCAAGCTGAGATAAGAAGCTTTAAAAACAGAAAGAGAATATATTGGAGTTTCTGTGATTGAGGATGAATCAGTTTACATGGCATACAATTTCAATCTCCAATCCATATCTGCAAAGTGCTTTGCTTTGCATCAGCGACTGGACCAATTGGAGCGGCCCCCGTCAGAGCCCGGATACCCGATACCTGAGCACTGCCTCTAAAGTGACCACACTTTCAGGATGCTTTACATCGGGCACCCCGCCAGACAGCTTGATGTATTCTGATGACATTCATTTTTAATAAGGACCAGAATATCCTCCTCAGCCTCCATGCAGGTCCCCCTCCCCGTTCAATTCCCTTACATTTGAATTGATCCGGCCGCTCTCCGCACGCTGAACGGTTAATATTCCGAGTGAGAATTCATTTACAAAGCTGTTTAGCAGAGCGCGGGCATTGTGTGTGTTCAGCATATTTGCCGTACAGCGGAAGGCGCTTCTTCTTCACGCCGCTGCCAAGGAGAAAGGACACGGAAATGCGGGAGCAGGGGGAGGGGAATCTTCACTCTCACTCTCTCTCGGTGGCGTAATGAGTTTGACAATGAAGTGACACTGTGTCCTCCCCGGACCTCACCATGTGATCAATCATAACAACGGCTCCCCATTTCCTCCTCGGGAAACTGACCTTTCTCCGTTAAGGAAAGGTGTGTGTGTGTGCTCCTCTAGACTTCCATGTGACATCACCTTGCGTCCCATAATGCAGAAGCACACTGGTGTCCTTTAGTGGTGATGCCGTTGGCCCCGGTAAGGGCTGAAAATGCCAAACAGTACTGTATGATACAAGCCTGTGTAATTCTGCTGTGTAAAAATGTTACTTTGTGTACACACACACACACACACACACACACACACTTTTAGGGTAGTTGGGTTGCATTTAACACGTTTACATTTATTAGACATTTAGACTTTATTTACATATGTTCTATTTACATATTAGACATTTTTAATCTCTCAAGTGCTCAAATAAATGTAAATCCATGTGCCAAGTGCTAACTGTAACCCTATTTTTGGACCACCCTGTATTACATTATTATTATTATTATTATACAGTATAATAGCATTATTATAAAAAATGTGATCATATCATAATAATGTTATTATTACATCATTATATATGTAATTGTGTGTGTACACAACATTAAAATGAAAAAAAATAGTATTGTTATATACCATTCTATAACAATCATATTACAAATATATAATCTATTCTGTATAACATATATTTATAAGATATCATTTACATAATTGTTCTATAATTCTAAACAATATTGATGCTGTGTAAAGAAAATTGAGAGATTAATGAATTATGTTATGTCATTAATTAAGCTACTTAATCTGTTTTTAATCTCACCTAAAAATCACTAAGAAAACACTGTGAGGTGTTTTGATTTAAAAACTTTGCATTATTGTGGCAAATCAACAGAATTGATCTTTGCAGGGGTATGCTGCAGCCTATCCCAGATGACTTTTGGGCGAGAGGCGGGGTACACCCTGCACCCGTCGCCAGTCGGCAGTTAACCTAACATGCATGTTTTTGGAATGTGGGAGGAAGCTGGAACACCCGGAAAAAATCCACGCCCTCAGAACATTCCAACTTCACACAACGATGCCCAACAGAAGTTCGAGCAATAAGAGGGGCGGCCAACATGCTAACCACTGGGCCGCCGTGCAACAAAGCAATTAACACAACTTCTCTTCAGAGAAGCAGCACATGAAATTTGATGCTTTTAAGCAAGAATATAAACACAACGTCAACTAGTAAACTAGCAACCAATGAGAGATCAGCTGTGCGTCACATGATTTCTACCAGACAACCAGGAAGTAACTGCAAGAGAAATAATGAAAATGTAGAATATACAGTTTACTAACAAATGATTCAAATCCATAAATATGTGACGTGGAAAAAAGTCATGTGATATTTGTATATTTATATTTGTGCAGGGTGGGCGTACGAGTGCCCCCCAAAGTAAAGATCCCCTTGCTGTTTCATTAACGGGCCCGTAGCCAAACATAAATCCAGCAAGATGATGTTAGCTCCGGGCGATGCGTCCGCTTTGCAGCTGACCCCGCCACCTCATCCCTCCTCTCCAAAGAGCCGGCGTCCCGTCTCCTCGCCGTCGTAACTTACCGCAGCGCCGCGGCTCCTGCGCTCGCTCCCAGCGGGCCCCTCCCGCGCCTCCACTGCTTAAATAAAACACGAGCGCCGCATCGCAAAATATAGTGCCATCAAATCTTTTTTAATATGCTGCAGCCACAACCGTCCCATGTCGGCAATAAGACCTCTCCACCAGATTTTTATAGGCCCTTTTACGCCAGTCTTAGTTGTAGTTTTATGCCCAGAGCAGATGTAAACGCTCCTCTTTAATTGGATTGAGGGCAAAATAAAAGCCTGATGAAAATACACTGGGCATTAACTGGAGTGGGGGTGGGAAATAATTCCGTTTTGGATTTTAAACGGTCATTTTTATGTTGTTTATGCAGGTAATTTCATCAGGGGAGCCGCTCCTCTTTGTCGACAATATTAAACGGGAGACAATGCAAGGCAACGTGAAATGAAACAAATTAGATCGCCGGGAAATGATCTCGTATCGGGTGGTTTTTCTTTGTGACTGCGTAAAAAAGATCTCGCCGGCGTCCCCCCGGCAGGGCTCAGCGACCTGCCCATCCGATCGAGTACGAGTCGGGAGGCTTTCCCGTTGAACGCTTGCTGCCGTGAGCCCATGGAAAGAATTCACGGCAGCTCAGATGACCGCATCTTCCGTCGTCATCCTCTTGGACGCCGTTCAAAGGCTTCCTCCTGGCAGCCAATCGCAACAGAAAAACGGCGAGGACTAAAATGGGACTTGGAAGGGATCACATCCCAGCGGATGCGAGATTCGGCCCACTTTTTTTTCATTTTGGATTTTTCCAGCTGTGACTCTTGTTCCTACTGGAACTTGTGCAAATATTCCAGGCTGTTTGATGTTGGGGGAAAGGAGGAGCGACACTTTGATAGGTGCTATTGTTACAGCTGGATGAAACCTTCACATGATGAAAACCCAGACAAACTCCGACTGAAGTGCAGAACCTTTTCATGTGGGTATTAAAGTCTCAAGAAACATTTCCAGCCCCACCGAGAAGGCACATCGGGCCCAAAACGTGCTTCTAATTGTGCGTTGTGGAAAGTAGGGCAGGACGACACCATTTTCCTCGTTATACTTGGTCAGCTAATTGGGACGTTTACCAGTGTCACAGCATAATAACACCTCAAGTGTTTCATCTGCACCGACTTACTTTGGTACCCACGCAAATGAGGTGCCATTTTAGCCATTTTGAGTCAACGCAGTGACAGTCCTCAAGGGAGTCCCCGGGTCCATTTGCAGCTCAGAGCTTGTTTTTTTTATTGGTCTGCGGCACATTTTTGAAAAAACCCAGCAAAAATGGAAAATAGAGCAAAAAGGCAAAGTTAAGCTAAGATATGAATGACTACAGTACGGTTCAAACAACGCAGTTTCGTGGGTGACTATAAGGCCTGTTATTAGTCCAAAAATATGCATATACAGTATAGTAAAGTGGTCACTAGGCATCAGTCGTGTCACGTTGCTGAGACATTACATGCAGACATGTTGGCGATGTACTGTGGTGAAGTTAGTTTCAGGTTGGACGCTGGGTATTCAGTTCTGTAGATACACGGCAGATTTCCCTCACTGTGCCCGGACTCCTCTGTCATGGTACCGGGAGCTAGCACCGGAAGTGCCGCTCTAACTGCCGGTTGTTACTAGGGACCGTCAATAAATTACCATTGCGTTAAAGAGAGTTTGACCAGAAAATGGCATTTATTCCAAATCAAACCACAAACTGATCTACAACCATGTCAAATGATTAGTTTACCCTGAAAGTATTGTAATGGCGGATGAATAATTCCACGTCAGGATGGCTGTAACTCATTTGGCCATTTATTTGCTTGTCAACAAGACGTTACACTGGCTAGTTTCTTATTCCACGCACTTGACTCCAAACATGTGCTCTTACCAGCATGCTGAACACCACTGCCCACTGTAGGCCATATGCTAAACAGCAGCCTGGAACAACACAATATACCCGTCTCTACAGTATTTTGCACTCCCATTTTCCCCAATTTTATCTTTTATTGGATGGACTTTTATTTTCATTAGCGACCTGACTCACAGAGGTTTGTTATGAAAGCCAAACAATATTGTAGGTCTTGCTGTGTAATTAAAAAAAGTAAATTCAGCAATACTTGGGTTGCGTTCTTATTACTAACCATATTCAATTCCACAAATTCATATTTGTAACAAGAGTTTATTATTTAAAAAAAGAATTGGATACAGATACTGGTTGCATAAAGGTTGTGGTGAAAACAAAGTCGTGGGTGTACAGTCTACATACCGTATGCCAGATTCTGTATGTTTAGGACAGACTGTAGTGTTGTGACGTTTGCGAACGAACGGTTCTTTTGAATGGCTCGTTACCACGAACGACGGAAACTGAGTTGCACCTCGTAACCATTCGTTTTTTTTGTTCAAGTCACACGTACATGGAATTTGTACGAAGGTTTATCAAAGCAGACTGACATGGCGCCACCCTTTGGAGTGTTCACAATGAATCTATCAGACGTCAAAACTGAATCCACACATATCAAATAAGGTTCTAATCAATATTTCAGAATAAATCCAATTCATGTTGGTGGGATATCTACATTTTTTACCTCCCAGTGATTACTTCCCAGATAAAACAAGTTAAGGCCAGGCGGGCTTCTTAAAACTTAATATCAAAATGAGCCAAATCAGTCAGTTTTTTGAGAAGCTGTCTGAAGGTAATGGCTCACCAAGATCCGGCTCCCCTCAAAGAGCCATGAATCCCTTCACTATCAGTGACTGTATATCAATTAAGTGGAAAACACCTCCCCCTCCTTTGATTGTAGGAAGCTGACAATCTGTTGCTTTGCTGAAGGAACATCCATTCCATCTGGTTCTCCTCTGTTATGAGCTTCCCTATCTTTTGACCCGGGTGTAATTCTGAGCTGTGAGGATCACATCATTCATTCGTGAGTTCTGATCCATCTCCTCCATTATAGCTTTCATTTGCTCAGTGTTGTTATCCTTTGCTTCTTTCTCTTCCTCCGGAGCGGTGCGCCAGGCGGCATTATCCTTCAATAGTGTCCTGATATCATCCTGTGGAGCATTGATGTCGTTGCGTAATGCATGATTTACTTCCTTGGGGTTTTTAACCTCCTTGAGGGCAGCACGCAAGGCAGCATTATCTTCTAATAGTGTCTTGATATCATTCTGCAGAACTCTAACATCCTTGCATAATTCTCTATTTTCTTCCATATGGTTTTTAGCTTCCTTGAGAGAAGCACGCAAGGCAGCATTTTCTTTCAGTAGTGGCTTTATATTATCCTGCAAAGCCTTGATATCAGTGCGTAGTGCTTTATTATCTGCCATTGGGTTTTTAACCTCTTTAAGAGCAGCACACAACGCAACATTTTCCTCTTGCAACTTCTCGATTTCTTCTTTTAGTTTCTTTGCTCAGTGCTCTAATTTCCTCCATAAGGTTTACGACACCACCATGGACCCCTAGGATCTTTTCCATGAGACTGTCATTCTCCGATTGTACATGTTGAATCTCCACCTCCATCCGTCTTAGCTGCTTATCTTGCATCCAGAACTCCCTAAAATGTTCCTCTTCTTCATGTTTTTCTGATGTACTCGACTCATGGCTGTAGTCGTCCTCCCCCTCCAGATTTGGCAACAAGACTGACGCACGTGATTTGGAGTCCATGCATCCAGGGCCAGCCTCCTTTACAATTGTAATAGATGCTTGCTTTCTTTTCTTCTTTCTTTTGTTTGGCATTGTTGCTAGGAAACTGCTTTAAACTTCGGTAATTAGCCAGTTAGCTTAGCTTCCGAGCAGCTTTCAGCACATGTAACTCGTTGATTTAAGGGAATCTGTACCTCTCGCCAATCCAAGTTAAGGTTGATNGTGACATGGAAAAAAGTCATGTGATATTTGTATATTTATATTTGTGCAGGGTGGGCGTACGAGTGCCCCCCAAAGTAAAGATCCCCTTGCTGTTTCATTAACGGGCCCGTAGCCAAACATAAATCCAGCAAGATGATGTTAGCTCCGGGCGATGCGTCCGCTTTGCAGCTGACCCCGCCACCTCATCCCTCCTCTCCAAAGAGCCGGCGTCCCGTCTCCTCGCCGTCGTAACTTACCGCAGCGCCGCGGCTCCTGCGCTCGCTCCCAGCGGGCCCCTCCCGCGCCTCCACTGCTTAAATAAAACACGAGCGCCGCATCGCAAAATATAGTGCCATCAAATCTTTTTTAATATGCTGCAGCCACAACCGTCCCATGTCGGCAATAAGACCTCTCCACCAGATTTTTATAGGCCCTTTTACGCCAGTCTTAGTTGTAGTTTTATGCCCAGAGCAGATGTAAACGCTCCTCTTTAATTGGATTGAGGGCAAAATAAAAGCCTGATGAAAATACACTGGGCATTAACTGGAGTGGGGGTGGGAAATAATTCCGTTTTGGATTTTAAACGGTCATTTTTATGTTGTTTATGCAGGTAATTTCATCAGGGGAGCCGCTCCTCTTTGTCGACAATATTAAACGGGAGACAATGCAAGGCAACGTGAAATGAAACAAATTAGATCGCCGGGAAATGATCTCGTATCGGGTGGTTTTTCTTTGTGACTGCGTAAAAAAGATCTCGCCGGCGTCCCCCCGGCAGGGCTCAGCGACCTGCCCATCCGATCGAGTACGAGTCGGGAGGCTTTCCCGTTGAACGCTTGCTGCCGTGAGCCCATGGAAAGAATTCACGGCAGCTCAGATGACCGCATCTTCCGTCGTCATCCTCTTGGACGCCGTTCAAAGGCTTCCTCCTGGCAGCCAATCGCAACAGAAAAACGGCGAGGACTAAAATGGGACTTGGAAGGGATCACATCCCAGCGGATGCGAGATTCGGCCCACTTTTTTTTCATTTTGGATTTTTCCAGCTGTGACTCTTGTTCCTACTGGAACTTGTGCAAATATTCCAGGCTGTTTGATGTTGGGGGAAAGGAGGAGCGACACTTTGATAGGTGCTATTGTTACAGCTGGATGAAACCTTCACATGATGAAAACCCAGACAAACTCCGACTGAAGTGCAGAACCTTTTCATGTGGGTATTAAAGTCTCAAGAAACATTTCCAGCCCCACCGAGAAGGCACATCGGGCCCAAAACGTGCTTCTAATTGTGCGTTGTGGAAAGTAGGGCAGGACGACACCATTTTCCTCGTTATACTTGGTCAGCTAATTGGGACGTTTACCAGTGTCACAGCATAATAACACCTCAAGTGTTTCATCTGCACCGACTTACTTTGGTACCCACGCAAATGAGGTGCCATTTTAGCCATTTTGAGTCAACGCAGTGACAGTCCTCAAGGGAGTCCCCGGGTCCATTTGCAGCTCAGAGCTTGTTTTTTTTATTGGTCTGCGGCACATTTTTGAAAAAACCCAGCAAAAATGGAAAATAGAGCAAAAAGGCAAAGTTAAGCTAAGATATGAATGACTACAGTACGGTTCAAACAACGCAGTTTCGTGGGTGACTATAAGGCCTGTTATTAGTCCAAAAATATGCATATACAGTATAGTAAAGTGGTCACTAGGCATCAGTCGTGTCACGTTGCTGAGACATTACATGCAGACATGTTGGCGATGTACTGTGGTGAAGTTAGTTTCAGGTTGGACGCTGGGTATTCAGTTCTGTAGATACACGGCAGATTTCCCTCACTGTGCCCGGACTCCTCTGTCATGGTACCGGGAGCTAGCACCGGAAGTGCCGCTCTAACTGCCGGTTGTTACTAGGGACCGTCAATAAATTACCATTGCGTTAAAGAGAGTTTGACCAGAAAATGGCATTTATTCCAAATCAAACCACAAACTGATCTACAACCATGTCAAATGATTAGTTTACCCTGAAAGTATTGTAATGGCGGATGAATAATTCCACGTCAGGATGGCTGTAACTCATTTGGCCATTTATTTGCTTGTCAACAAGACGTTACACTGGCTAGTTTCTTATTCCACGCACTTGACTCCAAACATGTGCTCTTACCAGCATGCTGAACACCACTGCCCACTGTAGGCCATATGCTAAACAGCAGCCTGGAACAACACAATATACCCGTCTCTACAGTATTTTGCACTCCCATTTTCCCCAATTTTATCTTTTATTGGATGGACTTTTATTTTCATTAGCGACCTGACTCACAGAGGTTTGTTATGAAAGCCAAACAATATTGTAGGTCTTGCTGTGTAATTAAAAAAAGTAAATTCAGCAATACTTGGGTTGCGTTCTTATTACTAACCATATTCAATTCCACAAATTCATATTTGTAACAAGAGTTTATTATTTAAAAAAAGAATTGGATACAGATACTGGTTGCATAAAGGTTGTGGTGAAAACAAAGTCGTGGGTGTACAGTCTACATACCGTATGCCAGATTCTGTATGTTTAGGACAGACTGTAGTGTTGTGACGTTTGCGAACGAACGGTTCTTTTGAATGGCTCGTTACCACGAACGACGGAAACTGAGTTGCACCTCGTAACCATTCGTTTTTTTTGTTCAAGTCACACGTACATGGAATTTGTACGAAGGTTTATCAAAGCAGACTGACATGGCGCCACCCTTTGGAGTGTTCACAATGAATCTATCAGACGTCAAAACTGAATCCACACATATCAAATAAGGTTCTAATCAATATTTCAGAATAAATCCAATTCATGTTGGTGGGATAAATCCCAGATAAAACAAGTTAAGGCCAGGCGGGCTTCTTAAAACTTAATATCAAAATGAGCCAAATCAGTCAGTTTTTTGAGAAGCTGTCTGAAGGTAATGGCTCACCAAGATCCGGCTCCCCTCAAAGAGCCATGAATCCCTTCACTATCAGTGACTGTATATCAATTAAGTGGAAAACACCTCCCCCTCCTTTGATTGTAGGAAGCTGACAATCTGTTGCTTTGCTGAAGGAACATCCATTCCATCTGGTTCTCCTCTGTTATGAGCTTCCCTATCTTTTGACCCGGGTGTAATTCTGAGCTGTGAGGATCACATCATTCATTCGTGAGTTCTGATCCATCTCCTCCATTATAGCTTTCATTTGCTCAGTGTTGTTATCCTTTGCTTCTTTCTCTTCCTCCGGAGCGGTGCGCCAGGCGGCATTATCCTTCAATAGTGTCCTGATATCATCCTGTGGAGCATTGATGTCGTTGCGTAATGCATGATTTACTTCCTTGGGGTTTTTAACCTCCTTGAGGGCAGCACGCAAGGCAGCATTATCTTCTAATAGTGTCTTGATATCATTCTGCAGAACTCTAACATCCTTGCATAATTCTCTATTTTCTTCCATATGGTTTTTAGCTTCCTTGAGAGAAGCACGCAAGGCAGCATTTTCTTTCAGTAGTGGCTTTATATTATCCTGCAAAGCCTTGATATCAGTGCGTAGTGCTTTATTATCTGCCATTGGGTTTTTAACCTCTTTAAGAGCAGCACACAACGCAACATTTTCCTCTTGCAACTTCTCGATTTCTTCTTTTAGTTTCTTTGCTCAGTGCTCTAATTTCCTCCATAAGGTTTACGACACCACCATGGACCCCTAGGATCTTTTCCATGAGACTGTCATTCTCCGATTGTACATGTTGAATCTCCACCTCCATCCGTCTTAGCTGCTTATCTTGCATCCAGAACTCCCTAAAATGTTCCTCTTCTTCATGTTTTTCTGATGTACTCGACTCATGGCTGTAGTCGTCCTCCCCCTCCAGATTTGGCAACAAGACTGACGCACGTGATTTGGAGTCCATGCATCCAGGGCCAGCCTCCTTTACAATTGTAATAGATGCTTGCTTTCTTTTCTTCTTTCTTTTGTTTGGCATTGTTGCTAGGAAACTGCTTTAAACTTCGGTAATTAGCCAGTTAGCTTAGCTTCCGAGCAGCTTTCAGCACATGTAACTCGTTGATTTAAGGGAATCTGTACCTCTCGCCAATCCAAGTTAAGGTTGATGGAATCAGCAACCAGTTGCGATCTTGTGTTCATGAATTGTATTCAGAAAAGCACCAAAATAGTTGATAGTATCCTCAGCAGAGCCCTTGCCTTGTACATCATCTACAGTGAACAAAGGGGAAAAAAAATTCAGAGGTTTGGTATACCCAAACCTCACACTTTGGCCTGACCGGGCCCAAGGTCTAAAGAAGAAGTATTCCATCTCTAGGATTTTTTTATTCTTTAGAATGGTTTTGTCAGGCCCCTCTTGACTGTTGTTTTGCGTTTTTAGTATGGTCATAAACGGGTTTTCTATGCTGTAACTAAATATGATTTTTTAACATTATTAGAGCTTTCTAGACGCAAAATAACACCCCCATAGTCACCTTTACACTCCTATTACTCAAAAACAGCAGACATAACATTAGAAAATAAGACATAATATACATAAATGAGACATAATATAGGCTGAAACATTGCATTGGTGAAATTTCTTAATTTTCTTTTACTTGCAGTTTGGTACAGTTCTGTATGCAGTGGCTATTTTTCTCATTAATGTAACATTACTGACACCTAGTGACCAGGGTAGAATTCGACCAATCATCACAATGTCCATGAATGTCTAACATTTTGTTTTATTCTTAAATTTAGGCAAAAAATAAAAAGATTTGCCCAAGTCAGCCTCCTTTTTGACTAAAAATAGGCTGCAGCCAACCACAAGGCATGATGGGAAGTCGGAAGCACTCCCAGTGACGATGTGTATGAGGAAACGTACGTCGACTCAACGTTTAGGTGGAAAGGTAAAAGGCAAAAAGACATCTCTGCAAAGACGTCCCTTTCTTTTCTAAAGTGTCTATTTTTGGGTTATATTCGGACCAAATCAGTCGGACGGAACCTCCAGTATTCTCACAATATTCAACCATGCATGCTTTCAAGTGGACTGTAGGGGACTATTGCTTTTGGACAAAAAAAAGTACAAAATAGCCAAAAAATCAACAAAAATAGCTACATTCGGAAAATGAATTTTTTTATTTTTTTGGACGAGACGAAATGAGTTACAAAATTCAAAGTAGCATGCTTTTTTTCTAGACCGCCGTCGTCTAAACAAATGGTACACATAATCCCTTACTTAGTTTAAAACTCCCTTTTAATGAGATGAGGAGAAAAAGCATAGCACTTCAAACGTGCAATATAATCTTTGTTTACTTCTGTTTCCTGGAGGTACACACATAGTAGTAGATGTAAGTCGTCAAAAAATAGGATATACTGCTTGCTGAGGTTTGGGCGTCGGGCCCTGCAGTGTAAATCCGGCCTAATACCAAGGAGTGCAGAGGTCAGAGCTGCAGCACCGTGGTAATAAAAATGAGAAGCAGCCCGACATCCCAAGACGGCGCTGAGGAAGGGGATTGTAAAAGAAAGTCGACATGAAACCAAATGGATGGTTGGGTTGAAGTCCGTCTGGGGACGACGGGTGCTCTGAGCGAGCAAAGAACATCTATATGGAACCCAATAAGGCCTGAAGGGGCTTCATCACGGATGGGAAGGTGTTTTGCTTTCCTTGTTGGATGCTTTCTCTCTGCAGTCCGACCGCGGTAGCCTTCGCGCCGGAACCTCTCCGGAGAGGAAAGGTCCAGAATCATTAAAAAACAAAAGGATGGACGACGATTGCCGAGCGCAGATGTAATTATGAGCAACACCAACGGACCAACATACTAATCGCCATCTCTTACACTCGCATGGGTTATTAAACGGCTTCCTGATGGGGTTTTTTGCATCGCACGGTAACACAATCGTGCAATAACGATGAAAGGAAATAAGGCCTTTTCTCTAGAGGCTGCGGCCCCCACATAATCACCCCCCACCCTCACGGAAGATTTATAAACACGACTGCAGGCCACACACGGTCGGATGAACAAGGTTGTTGATGCTCGACTACACTGCACGGCCATGTCGCCGGGTGTCGGCACTCGCTCGGGTGACAGGAAATAGATGTCGCCAAGTCTTAATGGCTCTTTATCGGCCAGCTGCATCTGTGACGAGACCAGACCCTGACAGATGAACTTAAGCGCCGCATGTTATGTCACTCACTTGGACCAAAAGCGTAGGTAATCCATCCCGACATCTCGCTGCTGTTTTTTCACTTTATTGCATCAGTCGGGTTTTTTTTCACAATACAAAAGTGTGTTTTAATTGACATTTTGCCATAAAATATCTAAATTACATTTTAAAAAATCAGACTATTTATGATTTAAAATAATACAATAAGTTGCATGAATAAATGTAGTTTGTTTCCCAGTGCTGTGCGATTAATAGCAAATATTTAAATACTACGGATGTATTTGCCATTCGTTTTGTTTTTCTTGTTTTTTTGTCTTGTTTTTATGAACATTCCAGACTTTTCAGATGTTACTTATATATTCACAGACATAAAATATCTAAGCCAAATCTAAACAAAGATTACTATATATGCTGTACAGTATATTTATGTATATATGTGTGTATATATGCATATGTATATATACTGTATGTATGTGTATATGTCTATACATATACACATATACGTACGGTATATATACATATGTATATACAGTATACTGTATGTATATGTCTATATGTATATAGACATATACATATAGATATATACAATATGTGTATATGTATATACATATGTATATATACACATGTACATACAGTATATATATATATATACATTTACACATATACGTATAGTATATATATGTACATATATATATGAATAACTATGTATATACATGTATTTATATATATATATATATGTTATATATTTATAATATATATATAATATATATATATATATAAATACATGAAACTAAAATACCCTGAAACTGTCAGACTCCAAAACTACTCCAAAATTCACAATAAGTGTGCAATAAACTGTGCAACAGTCGTGTAACAACCATGCACAAACTGTGCGATAAACCTGTGGCTTGTTCAACATGTACACAGCTGTCTATAACTTGTATATAATTAATATTATCTTGTTGTACACATACATTGCTCTTGTGTACTTTTGTACTCTGCTCTTGTGTGCTCTTGTACTTTTGCTGCTCTAAACCTTTAATTTGCCCCGTGGGACTAATAAAGGAATATCTTATCTTATCTTTGTTTTACAATTTCATTGATTGACATTTTTGATTTCAGATATGATTGAACCACAATTTAAAATAGTAACATGAATGACATAAATAAATGTACTTTGTTTTCCAGCATCTTGCAATTTCTAGCAAATTTGGTATTCCAGAAATATTTGCCATTCATTAAAAAAGCAAAACAAAAAAATATTTGGTCCTAACATGATTAAAATGTTTTTTTTTATTTTGTACAAATGTTACTATTCATCATTTTAAATAATGACATAAATTACAGCGTTTTACAGTGTCCTGCAATATTTGGCTAATATTTGATATCCCAGAAATATTTGCCATTCATTCAAAAAACAAAACTACAAACGTCTATTTTTAACATTATTAAACAGTTTTTTATTTATTTATTTTTTAATTAGGATTTTTCCGATATTATACAGCATGTAAAATGACTATGATTTGTGTTCAGTGTCATTTATCCGATCTCCATTTTGAAAAACTCCGCAAAACAATCTCCCATCGAGCGACCGTCCTGCTGTCAGTCGAAACGACGTGCAAAAATAATTACCGGCATAATTAGCCAGGTAAAAATCTGCAGCACTTCGGTGATATCGGGGCTGAATACCCGACATGAAAGGAATAAACCCCAACCTGTTTTCCTGCATTGAAATGCAAATGCATACGGCAAGACACTCCAAAGTCTAATCAGATCAACCACTCAGCAGGGGGCGGCGGAGCGAGCAGGGAACGTTCCGCCGCGTGTTGCCGTCCTGTTTCATGGGTTTGTCGCTCCCGCTACGCGACAACGTTTCACGGCGTCGACATGGGAGACGCTTACGGTCCCATTATGGCGGTCAGGTAGAGGCGATGATGTCAAAGCCAACCCGGGAACGGAGCGCAGCATCTCGACGCCATTTTTCAGCCGTTTCAACATTCCCGCCCCCCTCCCCGATACACACACACTCAGTTTCCTGCAAAGCGCGCTAACAACATGAGTTTACCCGGTGACACGCACTTGATGACAATACATGGCAGCGATAAAACGGCGCCTCCTTGCGAGGGCCTGTTAGCGAAGCGATGAAAGCGTCGGCGACTTTTGGGAGTCGTCTTCAAAACAAACATCCCAGATGGTCCGACTTCCACAGGACAACAACAACAATCCCCTCCCATGTTTGAGGCATAAACAGAAGAGGGGCAGAAGGGGGGCCGTAGACCGGAGTTTTGACAGACGGCGTGTCACCTCGCGTCGGCGTGATGTCCCGTGTTTTTCTAATGTCAGCACGAGAAGTAGAAGTGAGGAACAAACACAGAGGAACATGTAGGGGGGGCGGGATCTGCTCGGCCTCGGGCGCAAGCAGCACACTTGCTGCAGTTTAATTGACCCTTTTGTAGCAAACATCACACCGTATGCTGACAAAACAAAGGTTATCGCAATATCACACCTACCATCACGGTGGTATCACGATCCAGCACTAGTCCGATATTGGAAGAAGGCACGATATAGAATTCACAAAGTCCTACAAATTAATAAAACGTAACATAACATCGCCCGGAGCTAGCTGGGATAGGCTCCAGCATACCCCCGTCACCCCAATGACGGCAATGATCAATATATTTAGAAAGTTGATGAAAATGTGTAAATACAACATAAGACATCACAATATAACATAACCTGAAGTAAAAAAAGAAATAAATCCAACTTAACATAACACTTATAACACTCATTTTCAATGATTGTGTGCTTAATGAACAATTCATGAATTGAAATATTTATGATGGTCCCAGGACTACCGAAAGAGAAATCCCGTCTCGTTGACATTACTGATGCTGTAGACCTCAGAAAGTGTGCAGCTGCAGTGTTTATGGATCCGACCAAAGCTTTGGATGCAATTAAATCCACTAGAAAGCTTAACTATATGGGGTGGCGTACCCCAGGGGTCAATACTGGGACCAGATCCATTAATGACATCTGTAAAGTCACGTGAGACCTAAAGCTGGTGTTATTTGCAGACGATGCCACTGCATTTTGTTCTGAAGAAAGCACACAAGAGCTAACACAAAGTCTCCGAGGAAACCTAAAAAGATGGTTTGACTAAAACAGACTATTCTGGACTAAACATTACTCCATACTCTCTATTGTTCTTTGGTATTACCATAATGATCTTATTAAGTGGAGATATGGGGAAGAAAACTATAAAAGTAGACTTCACTGGGTAACTGTTCTACAAAACGGGTCAGTTAGGACAATCCATAATGCCGCTTATAGAGAAAACACAAACCCCGTATTCCCAAAATCACAAGTATTCAAATTTGCTTTCGGACAGCTAAAATCCTGCATAAAGCAAACAATGTCCAAAAACGTAATACGATTTTTCACAACAAGAGAGGAGAAAAATGAGCTTAGGGAAAAATTCAACTTATGAACAACGCCAAAAAACGTTAGCTTATGTGTGTGTGGAATCATGTTACGGGACGGATCGAGTTGAGAAGTCAAACAATGTACTAAAACGAGTGAGCCTAGGGCAACTGTGTCTACGGATGTAGCCTACCACCAGCAGGGAAGGCATAATGGCGTCACTTCATTGTGAAGAATTATCTTTCAAAGCTTTTAAAGGTCTGGGACTTTCACCACTTATGATTATTTGTATGCTAACGAGACATGAAGGAGACATGTACCGTGCTTTAACGGTAGAACCATCAGAACCAACATGATATCGGATCTTGATGACAGAAAAAATGTCTCTGCTTTTTGGTTTGGTTTTTTTTCATTTGGACACTAAAAATTGACAGCACTCACACACGTGAGTCTTTCTTAGGAAAAAGGGTGTAATTATTTGGCACCGTTGCTGTGGTGAAATAATTACACAGCGTCGCCAGCAACGTGCAACATCCCACCTTTCAGATGATAAATCTCCTGAAAATGGGAAGCGGGTCGGGCAGGTGGATCCAACATATCCATCGTATAGATATCAAGTGTAGGGTATTCTGCTTCTTGTTGTATTGTTGATACTGTATCGATTCCAGTTGTATTGTTGATACTGTATCGATTCCAGTTGTATTGTTGATACTGTATCGATTCCAGTTGTATTGTTGATACTGTATCGATTCCAGTATTGCTGGATTTGAACGGTTTGAATGACAGCCAACAGTGGTGTGTGTGTGTGTGTACACTATATTTTTATTTTTATAGTTTATTATTATATTGTCAATAGATTGATTTATATATTTATTTTTATGTAGTATATTTTATAATTCAATTATGTATTTTATATATATTTATTATTATCGTATCATACTGTGGTGTTTGTATTATTGATTATGACATTACATTTGTTTGTTTTATAGTTATAGTTGTATTTATTTGTATATTTATTTTATATTACATATGTGTTTGATACTTTTTATTATGTTTTATGTATTGTTTGTATTATTGTATTTTTTGCATTACTTGTTATTGTACTATTTGTATGTGTTATGTAGTATTTATATTACTACCAATATATAAATGGCAATATATTTGCTTATAATTTATGTAATTATGTTATTTTTCATTATATATTTTTATATTTATAATTGCATTACTTCCATTATGTATTGTTTTCTTATTTGTATGTCTTTGCTAGCATTTGTATTGTTAAAAACAGAAATTTGTGTTTTTATTAGATTTTTTGGAGTATCATATAGTATATTAAGAATGTATTTATTTATTTATTTTTTGTATCTCATACTCAAAAAAAGGACATTTGTTTTAATTGATCTTTCATTCATTCATTCATTTTCTACGCCGCTTACCCTCGTTAGGGTCGCGGGTGTTTTAATTATTTTGTTGGTAAAAGAAAAAAATGTGTTTTTCTGGCCCAAAATCTCTGATTCTCCGATGACAAATATGGTCAACAAATTTAATGCAAAATCACAAAAGCTTGTGATGGTGTCGGTGTCAGCGATACTGGCCCTACGTATGTTTTCTTGGTATAGGACTGATACCAAAATTTGTAGCATCGGCCACCTCCAGGCATCACTAGAAAAAAAAGAAAGGAAATCTGAAAAAAACTTGTTTTCCGACACGCACCTTTGGGAAAAAAAGGGTGGACAAAAGTCTTTAGTAAGCCCCGCCTCCATTGTCCCTTCTCAACAACAGCAGCTCCATGAAGCGTCTCAGGTTTCCTGCCTCGCATTCGCACTTCAAACCAGTTCATCAAGCGCCATGCCTAGTGTGCGCGCCCACTCAACCTCGCGCACCTTCTGACCGAGGCCCTCAAAGATATCTTTGATTACACGCTAGCCCAAGGGAGAACTTCATCAAACTATGGAGAACGAGCAGGTGACTCCACTGGAAGGACACCTTTCTTTCTCCCGCCATCATGCCTCTCATCCGGAGCACTGCCTCATCTCCGGAAGGAAAGCCCCCCTTTTCCCAACCCCCATGAAGGACTCACCCATCTCGTTGTCCGACTTGTTGTCCAGTTCCGTGTCCGTGAGCGTCAGCGCCGAGTTGGAGCGACTGGACAGGCAGGAGTTGTGTCCCGCCTTGGTGGCCCCCTTCCCCCACAGGGCCATGGTACGTTCCGGGGAGGTGCGCTCATGCTTCTCCGAGGCCAAGTGCCCCCTGGAGTAGGTGCCGAGCGGGTGTGAGAGGCCCGTTTCGGGGCACAGCGCCAAGCCCCGGCGAGCCGGCGGCTCACAGACGCCGAGCTGCCTCAGCGAGAACGTCTGGCCTGTGAAGGAAACCGTAAAAGTTAACAAAGCCGGCGGAAAACCCGGCTAACGACCCAGGCATTGTTAAATAAAACCTTGACAGCAGCCTGATGAGATACTTGGGGAAAAAACATCTCCCAAGGTTGAAAAAAACGTGCTTTTAAACGCTCACCACACACACATTGCAAGGTTGAGCATGGAAATGACAAAATACAATAACAGCTTCAAATCATTTGTGGCACATAATATATATAACATTTACTAATAATATTGATATGTATTATTAAAATATATTAATGTATATAGGACCGCACGGTGGCTGAGAGGGTAGCACATTGTCCTCACAGTCAGTAGGTTGAGGGTTCGAGTCTCCGTTGGGCATCTCTGTGTGGAGTTTGCATGTTCTCCCCGTGTGTGTGTGGGTTTTCTCCGGGTACTCCGGTTTCCTCCCACATTCCAAAAACATGCATGTTAGCTTCATTGGCGACTTTAAATTGTCCATCGGTGTGAATGTTTGTTTGTCTATATGTGCCCTGCGATTGACTGGCGACCAGTCCAGGGTGTACCCCGCCACTCGCCCAAAGCCAGCTGGGATAAGCTCCAGCATCCCCGCAACCCTAATGAGGATAAGCGGTATAGAAAATGAATGAATATTAATATATACAAATAAATATATATTAATTATTATGTAAATAATTAATTATAATAAAAACAATTTGGGTATGATATTTTGTTCAGTGTGTACGCTTCTTCTTATTATTACTTATTTATGTCGCCATTGTAAAACAATTATTAATTTATTTTAATAGATGCACTTTGACTTTCATTTTCCTTTTTCAAAGAATATGTGACTGGCGACCAGTCCAGGGTGTACCCCGCCTCCCGCCCAAAGCCAGCTGGGATAGGCTCCAGCATCCCCGCGACCCTAATGAGGATAAGCGGCATAGAAAATGGATGGATGGATGTTTCATTTTCATTTCTGATTTTCTGCCTTGTGTTGCGCTCCTCGCCTCTCGTTACGCCTCCCCGCTGCGTGATTGATGGCCGAGGATCTTTAAAGTTTCCAAGGTCAAGCGTGTCGACACCAAAGCGCCTGAGATCAAGTGAGCATATTTAAATGCCAAAATGGAAATTCCCAAACGTCTTGAGGTCCGGCGTCACGCGGCTCATCGCGAGAGAACGTGGGGGAAAAAAAATGAATCTGGCATTTGCTGCCGTGATGTACGGGAGATGTTAACTTTTAAAGGGTAGACATCGAGAAAAATAAAAACAAAAAAAAAATTGCCAATTAGCACAGAAAGTGTACAAGACGGATGAATATTTTCTTCCTAACTGCAAACCTCACGAGGCAGAGAATAAACTGCCTCAACATTATTTTCCTCTAATTACATAAATTAGGGAAGTTCTAACAGTCAATTAGAGCGCACGTTTTTTTATTTATTTGCAGTCTTTTCACGTCGCCTGCTTTATGTTCTCCACGTTGGGGGGGACAAAGGAGGCTACTTTCAAGTGTAATTAACGTCATCATTTCTTCAGACTGGATGGCTTAGCAAAGCTCAAATTCAAAAGGTAAAAATAACAGAAACTTTTAACAAATTCAAAACAAACAACACCTAACATGACAAAATGCCCCAAAAAAACAAATGATGGACCGTGTTTAGCGATGTCGTGCAGTGTGCCCCCTGGTGGCCGTGAGCAGCATAGCCAATGACGTCAGAGCGACGTGATTGGATGGTTGTGTTGCCAGGCGAAGCCACATTATAATTACAATATAGTGCGACGTCAGAGGCCGCTAACGTCGTATAAATTTGGAATCTGGTAAAAATGTAGTACAGGCTCGATGCGTGACGTTCCGTTTCCTTACTGTTTACACTTAGCGTTAATAAAAGTTACTTCCGATGGGAAACTGTTGGAGAGTGTGACCTCCAAAAACACGTACTCCATGCCTAGCGCTAGTATTACTAGTTGTATTATCAGTAGTGATCGCCATGATGAGTGAATGGAGTAAATAAATATTCAAAATAAACTGAGATACGACATCATGCACTGGCTTCATGCAGCAAACTCTCAACGGCGCCCCTGCTGGTCATTGCAGAGCACTGCACTCCTTTTTGCGTGGTTCTGACCTGGCCGGCTGTAGTCGGCGCTCTCCTGGTGAACCATCTCCTTGACTCGCCCGGCAAAAAGCATCCGCGAGGGGTCATGCTCGAAGGCCTGGAGCGTCTCGCTGGAGCTGTACGACTTCTGGGTGGGCACGCGGCAGGCGGCGTCCTCGCGCTCCGACGAGGAGGACGTGTAGCGGCGCTCGCGGCCGTGCTCTCCTCCTGCACCTCCTCCTCGCTCCCGTTCTCTGTGGCTCTTGGAGAGCGAGCAGAAAGGCCGCTGCTCCCTCACCCGTTCCATGCTGCCCGCATGCTGGGTCGGACGCTCCCTCCTCTTCACCTCTCCGCTCGACCTTTTGTCGCCCGCCCCCCCTCGCTGCTTCCAACCTTCTGCTGGTGCAGCAAGCGCCTCCTTACTCCATTTAGTCCACCTGCAGGGAAAAAAAGCAATACGTTCAAGCGAGGCTTATCCGCTTTTCACACAAAGCCTTGACCCCTGAAGCCTCAAATGACTTCTAACCTCGTGGAAAAGCATTCACAGAACACACTCGGCGGCGATCTTGCTGCTCGCCGAGCTAAAGCCTTCATTTAGGTGTGTCGACGCCTAAGCTGTTGTTAAGGGACTTTTTTATTTGTGCCAAAACTACTAGATAGATATTATCACATATGAAGTATTGTTATTAGAGTGAATGAAATGTGTTTTCTGCGGAATAACCCTCTTTTATTTGGTCAAACTAATTTTCGACCAAATATCTGCAAATTTGCCGGAGCGTGGACGCCGGACCGCAAATTGGATGGCTAATTTTCCCCGTTTTAAACTGCACTCGTAATGCAAACGTGACATGTAAAAATATACACCATTGATCAATTAGAATAAAAGATTGCTATGTTTTTGGGTTTTTTTTAACTGTGCTTGTGAACAAAAAACAGCGAATCGTAAACAAAAAAGTATAATAAAATCAGATTTATGAATAAATAATGTATGAAAGAATATAATAAAAATCAAATAAGCGGCTGTTTGTAGAACGGTATTGCTCTGTCAAATGTTTATTAGTTTTTGTTGATTTGGAGGCAACGTGCCGCACTAAACTTAAAAAAATATATAAAGAAGTTTTAAAAAATATTTAAAAAATACAACTTTTTCATGTCAGTCTGTTAAAAAAAAAGAGTAAGTTCATGTTGGATAAAAGCTCCCCATAAGAAAAATAAAGGAAATAATAATACATATTTTGTCTTGTCTCTTAAAAATACATAAAAAAAAACGTATAAATTTAAATGTCAGAATAAAACTAAAAAAAAAAACACCTAAAACATAAATATGTATAAAAAGCTGAAAGCACATTCCACGAAAGTGGACAAGGGGAAAGGAGAATGTGACTAATCCACAAGGGAAAAAGCCTTGGGTGGAATGTCGAGCCCGAGTGTGTCAGGACTGTTTATTACCATCTTCACACACACACACACACACACACACACACACACACTTTCATTTCTTCCTCGGCTGAGCTGTAAGAGCAGGCTATGGACTCCTGCTTGGCCCCCAAATGAGCTCTACTTGGTTTCACTTCAAGCATCGCCAGCCTCCGATGACGGCAGGCCGGCTCGGACTGTCCCGCTGCTGCAGGCCGCCACCCCCTCCCCGCGGGAGACTTCCCCCGAAAAGCTCAGCAGTCCGGGATGCGGCTGTAATGAACACTGTGTGGCGTTCAAGGCACTCCCCCCGTCCCGCCGGTGGAGATGTCGCTGTGTTTTCCCGAAGCAACGGGCGACACGCTCCGCGCTAAGCCTGACACTCGACTCTCAAGCGCTTGTTTCACGACGCCACGGGACATCTCACTCACGTCTCATCACTTCTAGCCAAAGGACATGGCAGATTCGTGCGAGCACGCCCTCAAAGCCTCCGTGACTACGACGGCCAGCGAGTGAGGAGATTCAGCTACTTCCCCACAACTCACAGACAACAGCGCGGCGTCCTCATCAGCGCTAAGCTCTTGAGTGACCAGGCATGCTCCCAGGACCCCCAGTGGTCCCCCCATACAAGGCACGGGGGAACCACTACCGGGAAACAAAAGAGACAACGCCACTAGTTTGGCTTTCCGTCGAAAAGGTCGGCAAAACCCTTGGGAGGAGAATATTGTGTTTCTTGTAGCGACAATGTGTAGCATTTGACCTTAAAGTACGAGCTTCAAAGTCACTTTGATACCGTTGCAACCAGGAGAGCAGCGTTTCCGTTGCTATGGCGACATGCCGAGATTGGGCGGGGCTAGGCTCCCTGCTACTTTCTCTGGGAGATGAATAAAGTATCAAGATGTTTGTAAGAGCAGTAGCAGGATGGACGGTAAGTCTTGGTGTATTTGGATTTCTGGTTAGGGTAGATTTGGTACTACCCGGTAGTCCCTGTATCCCATTGTTATCCGTATTCCAAGTAGGCCCCTCTATCCCATTGTTATCCGTATTCCAAGTAGGCCTGACTCCGATTTTTGGTTTTTTTTGCCTTTGCTCTGCCTTAAAGGAGCTACAGGGCAGAAAAACTGGAACTCTGTGGATTAGTCCTATAGACAGATGTACGGACGGATTTCTGGTCAGGGTATCTTTGGTACTACCCGGTAGTCCCTCTATCCCATTGTTATCCGTATTCCAAGTAGGCCTGACTCCGATTTTTGTTTTTTTTGTCTTTAGTCTGCCTTGAAGGAGCTACAGGGCAGCAAAATCCGGAACGCCGTGGATTAGTTGTATAAATCCTGGATTAGTGCGTTGGTAAGAGCAGAAGTCATATTAATATTATATAGACGGACGGATGGATGGATGGATGGATGGTAAGTCTTGGTGTATTTGGATTTCTGGTCAGGGTATCTTTGATACTCTATACCATTGTTATCCATATTCCAAGGAGGCCTGATTCCAATTTTCTTTGTTTTTTTTGTCTTTACTCTGCCCTAAAGGGGCTACAGGGCAGCAAAAACCGGAATTCTATAGCCATCTGTCCGTCTCCGTCCAGTCCTGTCCATCCATCCATCTATCTTATATTAATATGACTACTGCTCTTACTTACACACTAACGCTGGATTTATATGACTAAGCCCCAGAGTTCCAGTTTTTGCTGCCCTGTAGCCCCTTCAAGGTATCTTAAAGACCAAATACCCTAAATACTGTACTCGTAAGCATGCCTCCTTGGAATATGGGTAACAATGGGATACAGTGGCTACAGGGTAGTATCAAAGCTACCCTGACAAGAAATCCTGATCCACCAAGACTTATACACCCACAGAGAATCACTCTGACAGGAAATTGGTAAATCATTAAAATTACAATCAGTCCTTATTTTCCAAACGCACTGATTGCCATATGATTCGTTTTTGGATGAAATTTTGAAGTTGGATCCGGAAGCTCTCTCTCCGGATGCTCGCCAGTTTGTTTAGTTTCCGATCTCTACAGGTGTGGACCGTGAACCCGTTTCCAGTGGGTCACAGCTTGTCATCAAGGTGCCCCAGACGAGGGCAACAGTGACCGTAACATATATGCCGGGAATTCATACCACTATTTTATTTGTCATTTAGAATTATTTTGCATGTAAAACTATAACTGTTCTCCATTGATGCAGTTTTTGTTAATATTTTTGGGTGTCTGGAACACATTCATTGGATGTATATGATTTCCTTTGGGAACAATTGTGCCGGTTTTCTTTTGTTGGGTTTTTTGTGAGGCTTTATGGAACAAATTCTCAAAAGTATTCTCAAAAGTTCAAACGTTTTTGGTCAGAAAAATGCTGTTTTTTCACTCCGCCCTTTTCTCACAGTTTTGCTCCTGTGTTGCTACCGGAAAAGTAGCCAACAATCACACAATCTGCAAGGTTGTCCAATTGTATTGAAAAATTAGAGCACTATATTTTGTTTCAGCGCTTTACAGACAACCCAAGAACAAAAGTACACAGAATGTACACAACAGTTGCTGCGCCCCCCTAAAAAACAAACGTTAAGTTTGCGTCTAAGTAAGTGTTAAGCTTGTGTGAGTGAGAACAACACATCTGTTGTGAGTCTCCCAGTAATTTACCATTAGTATTGCGTAACTCCGATTGTGCTATGTGAGTGTCCAGAAGGGCGGTATATTATTATAATAATATTTAACAGGAGTTACAGTACTATATATATGTATATATATATATATATATAGGATATTTACAATAATTTGGCTACAAAGTGAATGAATAAATGAGACATTAATGTTATTTTTTAATGATTATTAATATATAAACACTGTGCCAATTTTGGGTGTTCATTTGCATGCCAAGTGTTTTTTTTTAACTTATTGAACATCACGTTTCTTTAGTTGTCACATTATTGACATTATTGACTAGCATATACAACAACAAAGAGTATTTAAAAGTTTTTTTAACAAAAGAAAAAAATAGAAACATGAACTGTTCACTTTGTTTTGACTTTGGAATATTAACTTTTAAGTCCTTAAGTAACTTTGTAAATGTAATTGTGACTTCAAATGGAATGAAACGATGCTCTTGTATGTAACAAGGAAGGAATAAGTGAATTTATTTAGAACAGTGGTCTCAAACTTGTGGCCCGTGGGCCATTTGCGACCCGCGAGATGATATATTGGGCCCCCCACCTTAATATGAAAGTTTGATGTTAGTGCAGCCCACGAGTTCCATATGAATGCCCCTTTTACAGTGTTGTGTGCAAAGCTGGCAAATCTACCAATCACGGTGGGGTATATGGCTCCCAGGGGTGTGACATCAACCGGGCTTGATGCAATGAGTGAAAAACTAGTTTTGCACACAACTTCTTTACACCAGTGTCCTTGTTTATCTTATTTTGTGTTAAAAAATGTAAAAAAGATGTTTGAGAAGACTGGATTTTTTTATTTTTAAATTTAAATTGCTCGCGTGTGCATGTGCGCCGAGGCTGCGGGCCGGTCTCCGCCAGACTCTGCCTCCAGCGGCCCCAAGGCAAGTTGAGTTTGAGACCCTTGATTCAGATGTTAGAATAAAACCATAGAGTAAAAAATAAAAAAAGGAAAAAATGTAGCTATAGCATATTTTACAAATAGCGAACAGAATGAAGCAGGAAATTCGTCCAAAAGTTAGTCTGCGCAGGGTCGACAGCCCCTATAAGTAATCGCATGATATTACTTGTGGTTCCCAGTTTACCCATTTACTGCAAAGTACGTCTTAGACCTGTCGGAGGTGAAACAAGTCCCTCGCAGCTGCTTTGAATGTTCCCGGTGATGTCTAAAAGTGTTTTAACTGTAATAAAAATGAAATAGGAATAAAAAAATAAAACGCTCCATCTTATACGCACGCACAAATATTTCAAAAGGCGGAGTAGAAAGCGACGTGCCGATGCCGTCGGATTACCTTTTGAAGGATTTTTGAAAGTGGGAATCATGATGTCTTCAGCAAATGCGTGTTCTATTTTTCAGGCCCTCCGCCGCCTCCTTCTCGGCGTCTCTCTGATCGCGGCTACGAGCTAACAATCTCCCCTGATGCTAACGGGTTAAATTGATGCTACACCAACAAGCCAACACATTTTCCACACAAATGTTTGCGCATTTCAAATCGTACAGTTATGCTGATAGTACCGCAGCTACCGCATAGAACGCCTTCCCCGCAGCGATGCTAACAGCCGCGCTAACAGCCGCGCTAGCTTCTCTGGTTCTAATCAACTGTACATTTAGCTGCTCAGAAGGAAATGCTTCAAGCTATAACGTTTCAAAATGTGTTTGGGTGAAATAGTTTCATTGAATTCACTGAAATAACGTTTATGGACGTTTATACTCAAGTACTGTATCTTGGGTATGAAATTTGCTGCTTTACTGGCTCAAAACGAGCTAATGGTAGCCACGGCTACAAGCTAACACGGCAGGCACCACTGTTGCTAACAACCACAAGTTTGGTCATTTTCATCGTTGAATATGTTAAAAATGCGCTATTATTTTACATAATAATAATGACAGCTGCAACAACAAAGCCACCCCGGCAATATTAATAGCTACACAATAATGGCTGATGCACTGTTTATATTATTTGTTAGCGGACGCTAGCGCCGCAAGCTAACACAGCATTGCTAACAATAGCTATGTCTACAAGTTGAATCATTGCATTGACTTAACAATTATGCTCAAAAATACCACCCTAACAGTATAATAGCAATGGCAGTTGCTATTATAAAAGCAACTACCATAAAAGCAACCATTATAAAAGCCCGCTAAAAATTCCAAGCTAATGATAGCCACTTTAGCTGCCCAGATGTTACTTTTTACGCCCCCCAAATTTGAGCAGGGATAAAATACATTAAAATAATTGTGCAATTATTGTGCCAATTTTCTCTGTATTTAAATAAAATATAGATTCAAGTTAGCAAAAAAAAAACAATAGTCAACCAATGCAAATAGAAGCTTATGGTAGCGTCTTTAGCTTACACTATATATGCAGCTTAATTGGTTTACTGGTTACTTAGATGAACTTAAGTCGTTGAGGAAAGAAAATATTATTACATAAAGAAACACATTAAGCAAGATTTTTTTAAAATAAGCCATAAATGATTACATTATTTTTATTATAATTTAATGATTTAAAAAACGGGTACTCTGGTTTCCTCCCACATTCCAAAAAAGGTTAATTGGCAACTCTAAATTGTCCATCGGCATGAATGTGAGTGTGAATGTTTGTTTGTCTATATGTGCCCTGCGATTGGCCGGCGACAGTCCAGGGTGTACCCCGCCTCTCGCCCAAAGTCAGCTGAGATAGGCTCCAGCATACCCGCGACCCTAATGAGGATAAGCAGCATAGAAAATGAATGAATGAATAAAATAAATATGAAATGATAGGGAAAATATTTTCACCACTCGGTGCGGCTGTGGGTAACCTGCACCCCTGACATCCACACACAAAGCACTTTGCAACACAGATGAAGCCACCGAAATGCTGAAAGGGCAACTCTCCCGTCGAGTAATTATATTTCCACTGGGCCGCCGTCCATCTCAGCCCCCAACTCCGACCTCGGTAAATAACGCTAATAAAGAACGCTCTTGTCGCTCCGGCCTGTCACTGAGCAGCCTGGACGCTGCCTCCAAAGCCCCCTAAATTGACCCCCCCCCGGCTTGTTGCTGGCGGTGACGGGCCGTCGAGGAGGTGCGGGGGCGTGGCCGGACGGGTCTGATGGGGGAACCGGTGGTGTCTGCAGCCGCCAACAATACTCACCCTCTGACAGCTTTGCATAATTCATCTTGTCCAGGCGCCCCTCCCCCCCTCCTCCCCGCGCTCCTCTTTCACTTTTTTTTGCGGCACCCGGGGTGTACTGTAGGGGCGGGGGGCAGCGTTCCATCAGACGACGCCTGTTTTTGAGTTTGTCTGCACCACATTGTCTGGTCTTTGTCAATTTTGGATGCCGTCCTTGGTAGGGGATCAACACCTAAATCCGTTGCCTTTTGCGTTCTCACGCTGCTCCAATTCCTCCGCAGGAACACGACTTCCATTTCCTAGTTCCTGGTTTCCTGGTTTGAGCAATGCTACAAAGACAAAATAGAAAATGCTACTTCACACTGCGAGTGAATGCTCATTGGATTTGGAATGGAATGCATTTGTCGTTGGGATGATTGAGAATGATTTGATCTAGAGTGTTACCAATGTTTTGAAAGTGGAGCGGTTCAAATTGGTTGTGGAATTGGGGTAACAAGAATTCCAAGGGAATTTCTGATATGGGAAAAATGAACCGATCTTAATGCCTCTGAAGAGTTTGACATTGGAATGCTGTGAAATCGGTTGAGAAATGTGAAAGCAGTAAGAATGTTTAATCTCAAAGGGAATTTGTTCGACTAAAAATGTGACATTTTGGGAAAAGTGGCAATTTCTGGAATGTGGACATTTGCAATTGGGATGTTCTGGAGGCCTTAAATATTTTACAGTGGTGTGATTTGAGTTGCTTGAGGAATGTAGAAATAGTTCAAATTCTCAAGTACAAGGACAATTTGTGATGTGGGAAATCTGGAATTATGGGAAAAGTGGGAATTTCTCAAATGGGAAAAATGAACCGATCTTAATGCCTCTGAAGACTTTGACATTGGAATGCTTTGAATCAGTCGGTAATTTTCAATCTCAAAGGGAATATGTGCGATTATGAGAAAAGTGGCAATGTCTGGAATGTGGAAATGTGCTATTGGGACGTTCTGGATGAGTTAAATATTTTATAGTGGTGTGATCTGAATTGTTTAAGGAATGTAGAAATAGTACAAATTTTCAAGTACAAAGGGGATTTGATTTGCGGAAAATCTGCGATCATGGGAATAGTGGGAATTTGTAGAATGTGAACATTTTGAATTGGGATGTTTTGAAGCAGTTGAGTATTTTGACATTGGAATGACTTGAATTGGTTAAGGAATGCAAACGTAGTACAGAATTGTCAAATTCAAAGGGAATTTGTGTTACAAAAAAAGTGGGATTATGACTGTGGAAATTTCTAAAAAGTGAAAATGTTAAATTGGAATGTTCTGAATCAGTTCAATCCTTTGACTTTGGAATGCTTTGAATTGGTTTAGAAATATAGAAATAGTACAAATTCTCAAGTACAAAAGGGAATTTGGGTTGCGGAAAATGTGGGATTATGGAAAAGTAGGAATTTCTAGAATGTGAACATTTTGAATTGGGATGTTTCAAGGCAGTTGAATATTTTGACATTGGAATGGTTGAAATCAGTTAAGGGAATTTGTGTTACGGAAAATGTGGGATTATGAGAAATGTGGAAATTTCTGAAATGTGAAAAGGTTCAATTGAATCATAAATCAGGTCAATATTTGGACATTGCAATGGCTTACCTTGGTTACGAAACGTAGACATTTGTGTAGCGGAAAATATGGGATTATTGGAGAAGTGGAATGTCTGGAATATTTTCCATTGGGAAAAACTAGTAATAGTTTGACACTGGAAAATTGTGAAAGTGTGAAATGTGGAAGTAGTACAACTTCTCAAGTTCAAAGGTCATTTGAGTTACAGAAAATGTTGAATTGAAAACAATTTGGATGGATTTTCAATGGGAATTTCAGTCACAGAAAATGTGAGATTGCGAGAAAGAAAAAGGAAATATTCGGAAAGTGCCAATAGATCATCTCGGTGTTCCTAATGAGGTCGACATTTTGACATTGAAATGCTTTGAATCGGTTGAGAAATGTAGCAGTGGACAAAAAATGGTGTAGTACTACTCCTACCATTCCCTTTTCCTTTGGGCTTATCCCTGCTTATCCCAGGGGTCGCCACAGCGAATCATTTTCACATGTCTTGATTTGGCAAAAGTTTTACGTCGGATGCCCTTCCTGACACAACCCTCTGTATGAGGGACATGATCTAATAGTGGTAATAAAACAGAGTGTCATAAAAATAGCTGACTCATGGGTCTTAACTACTACTAATAATGCTACACATAAATCTACAATACATACAATATATGTGTGAAAGCGCTTAGACATTCACACAGTTAGTCCCACTCAGTGCTGTGCACACCACAGCAATGCACACAAATAACAAAGACGATCACATTTTGTAGGTTTCTTTGTTGGCAATCCACTTCCTGACACCATAAATTCATGTACAGTATATTTTGCATCTTCGGCCATATCCTTCCTGTAATCGCTTCTGTAGTCAATCCCAGCATTTAAAAGGCTTTGGAATGGTATTAAAAAAGTAAGCGGCAATGCATTTGGACTCCGTCGTCAATCAGGAAGATGGAGGGAAAAGCTCAGAATGAAAGAACGCGGCATATGTAGCAGTTGCCGTGCCCCTCTAGAAAGTGAAAGTTACGTTTGCGTAGAAGTGAAAGTTGAGCTTGTGCGTGTGAGAACAATGCAACAGTAGTTTTCCATGTGTTGCGCAACTCTGATTGTGCTATGTGAGAGTATATATAGGGACGCGGGATTGAGGCCTTCTATGAGAATTAGACTGAAATGCACTGAGCAGGTGTATACTAGCAGTACCTAACATGCCCAAAATTGGTTCAACGCTTTTTCCTCATATTTGTCGATTTCTTGCTTAGCTTATCTCACATTACTGCTACATGCTACGCTAGCACGAGAGAGTAATCTGCAGCTCTGTTGAATGGTTTTTCCTGTTTTGGTGCCGTCTTCTCGCTGTACCAGAGCATTTCAGACAGGTGAAGCTAAAAACTGAGGGTGCATGAGGAGGGGTACCGTGTTTGCAGACAGGAAGCATGCAGCCACCACTTAAACGTACATCAGCATGAACGTACAGAAGGTTGCAAAATGTGTTTTTCATATTAAAGTAGTATCAGCAGAGAGGCTTTGTTACATGTGTAGCCATTATTTTGTTTTCGGGGGATTACTGTAATCTTAAAACAACAGCTCGAGAAAAGATGGCTGAAAAAAGAGACAGAAGGAGGAGGAGGCGGAGGAAGAACAAAACTTGACTGCGATTCCAAAGCAATTCAATGGCAGCTGCAGCCTTTTCCCTCAGTGACCGATGATGAAATCCTGCTGCTAAATCTCTTGTTTCAGCGCCATGCCAGGCATCCACCAGGGATGCAAATCTTGGCCACGGACCCTAGAAGATGATTCCCCCCCCCCCCTCCCCCCCGCCACACACACACACGATGATCATAACCAGTTTGATTGTTTGCATTTTTATCAGTGTGAATGCAAGCGCCACAGGACGACATAATAAGCTGAGAGGGGATGTTTACAAATTCCCCAAATATCCCCTCGCTAGTGGCAGAATGACTTGTATTTATTCATTGAATCTTTAAAAAAAAAAAATTTTAAAAACGCAAGCGCAGCCAAATTCATTTTTTAAGCGTAATTGTGCAGGGTGGACAGCAAGAAGGAGAGAAGGGGAAAAAACAGGATTTTGCGTCCCTCTTTTCAGCACTGAGCCATTATAGATGGCCATTTCTTAATAGTAGACAGCATAAATGCGGCGCAGCGATGTGTTGTTTGCTTATAAATAATATGACTGCGGTTTTATGTCACATCAAGGACATGCTGAACTGTGTTTGCATGCAGCGTATCTATGACCTGCACGAATATCCATACATTCACGCATCCACGTCTGCATTGCCTCTTTCTCACGCACACTTCCTTCCAAATCACGGTAGATCCCGCACGAAAACCAACTGCTTTCAACGCATCGACGTGAGAACAACTTGCTACTGCTAACTAAAAGGCTGGACCATTAAAGAAATGACTTTTTTAAATACGGTAAAATATTTATCCATCCTGAACTCTATCATCAATAAGGACAATCGAGAAAGAGCCCAGAGTGAAAGTACCTACAGTCTACAAAGCACTGAAAGTGTGTGAGAACCAAAGAGAGAACAACGCACCGGTTGTGTTTGTCTCTTGTCCCAGTGTTTTTCCATCAGTCGTATTTAGGTGTTGCACAATGCTGATTGTGCTATGTGAGTGTGTGTGTCAAGAAGGCCTTTGGTGAGAAGCTATTAGACTGAAAGTATACTGAGCTAATAGACCAAATGTAAAGTTGTATTGACGTCTACCAGAAACAGTTATCGTGGATATAGCTTTCCAGAGTGTAGGTCTCTTATCCCAGTATTTTCCCATGAGTCGTATCAAAGTGTTGCGCAACTCTGATTGTGCTATGTGAGTGTGCGTGTCAAGAAGCTATTAGACTGAAAACATACTGCGCTAATCTGAATCTGAATCAAAGGTTGTAATAATGTCTACCAGCAGAAGATTGACAAATAATAACACATAAAAAAATACATTTCAGATAGCTTTCCGGAGTTTCGGCCACAGAAAAAAGACAAAATATTTAAATGAGGATCTGAATAAAGTTGCAGATACAGGAATGTTGATGTTGATCAGCCTTGATGATTTTTAAAATGACACGTGCAAAAGTGCAAACTTTTAGCAGGCAATTCTCCAATTAATTAAAAAAAAAATGAAGTACAGTAATCCTTGTTTACTGCAGTTCATTGCTTCCAGCCTGACCGTGATAAGTAGAATTCCTTATTTATACCAGGTTTTTAAAAAAGTTAGAGCATAAAAATGTTTTTTTTAACATTATTTGAGCCCTCTAGACTTGCAATAACACCCCTATAGTCACCGTTACCTTTCTATTACTCTACTGTATATAGGAGACATAAATAAGCCTGGTGCTAGGGTAGCAGAGTGGGAGGGGCTTCTGTGTAGACAGGAAGGGATGTTTGGGCTTCAGCCGCAACAGTAGCGGGTAAACCTGCTATAAAAGCCTCTTCTTTTGGCGATGACTCTGGTGCTTGTGTGTCGAACCGAACGTTACGGTAGCGTTACAGACACTTGGTGACCAGAGTAGAATATTTTCATGCTTGAAAATGCCCCATTTAAGCACAAAATATGGAAAATATGCCTAAATATGCATCTTTCGGAATATATTGCCGCAATATTTGAAGCGCTAAGTGGCGAGGGATTACTATACTTGAATCAACAATGGAATGACTCCATTATAATGCGAGTAGTTGCCGTTACAGCCCAAATCGTCATTGAAGCAATGCTGGTAAATCTTTGTAAGCATCACGACAACAACAGTTTTTTTTCAAATGTCGGCCTTGACCCTCCCCCGTGCAGCACGCCTGCGCATCAGCCTGCGAACAGCACATCTCCACGCAGAGACCGCCGCAAACTGCTGAGGGCGGGGCGGGATTCCAATGCACAAGCTCAAAAAAAGGAGACGGATGCTGGTGGGCGGGGCTAGGAGGAGTAGGTGGCTCACAATGGCGGCGGACGAGGGGGTTGTTTGCGATCATGCTGCAACGGCGGTGCAACACCCCCGAAAAGCACAGCAGGAGTTGGCAGGCGCGTAAATAAAACATCATTTAAAGAAATACAAATGGCATGCAATACTTCCCTCTTACTTTACAGGGAATATTATATCACGTTTGTTTTATCTTAAGGGACATTGTGCCACAAAACCCTCTAAAATAAAACATCAAATAACCGAAGGCTTTTATTCTCCGCTCGTCAGCGTTTTAAGGAGAATGTAGGTCACCGCCGCCCGCCGTCGGCATACTGAAAGACTGCAGGCTTATTAAAGAAACATCAATCTGGAAATTCAGCCATGTTACGCTGGCAGGTCCCCCCCCGGCTTCCTGCGGTGACGCTCCGAGGCTTTGCGGCCATCGGGCCGTCACGCGGACACAAGCGCAGGGGTTGTGTCAAGACGGCGTTTGAAGCAGGACGGAGGAACCGTGGACAAGCCGAGAGGACGCCGGGATCCCCGCTGAGCTGTCCGGACCCCACAAAAGACCAGACTGGAGAGGTCTGGCAGGTCCGGACTTCTTTTTCTGGGAAAAACCAGATGCTGCTTTGAACGGGACAAGATATTTGTAGTCGGCACCGAAACGAGCTTGTATTAATTGCAGAGGGGCCTCCATCTGGACTTTGCAACATTTACTGGAAAAATGAAACATAAACCATCAAAAGATGAGATTCCGATAAAACACCACAAGGCTGGTTTTGTATTCAAATTTCTCTTATTGCATTTCTGATCCAAAAAGTATTTGACAAAAGTAAACTGTTTGGAACGATAGTCACCCAAAAAAGTTTGGGGAAAATCAGGTTGTGGAAAAGGTTATAAAGTTAGGAGAATAAAGTCAAAATATTACAGGAATAAAGTCATTATTATGAGAAAAGTAGTACAAATTGGAAAATGAAAATGTAAAAATGGAAACAGAAATTGAAAATATTGCTGTAATTGTACCAGAAGAAAGTCAAAATATTCATATTGATATTAAGTCAAAATTTCAAGCCAATAAACTAGTAATATTAAGAGTAAAAACCATGTCATTTTAGTAACTGATCTTTTTTTTTTTAATGTCTCAATTTTAAAAAGCAAAACAAAATAAAGTTGTAATTTTTGGAACATTATGTTGGGGATTTTTTTTTTTATATATATAATATATTTTAAAAATATATTTTTTGTTTAATAATGTTTTGTGTAATGTTTTTTTTATTTGCTGACATTTGAAAGTGAAACATGACGGGAATCACAGAGTTAAAAATAATATTCCAAATACAAAACCTTCTCATCACTCCCATCCATCCAATTCGGAGACTTATTATCTTCCCAAATTGTTGGCGCACTTTTAGTTGTAAGGTTCTTTAAAAACAGAATATGGCTCTCACAAAAATACAGTTGAAAATGTGTGTCTTTGTGTTTTTATCCCCCCCCCCCGTTGTGTGGAAACTCCGCATGGCGTGGGCGAGGAATCATCTTCCCCGTCTTTCAGTGGAGCAGGACAGTGATAGTAATCTGCCACTGTGCTCAAAATTGGCCACATTTGCCTCAATCGCTTGATTCTGACGACCATCGTGAAGGATGAAGATCGTATCGTGGAGTCTGCCCGGACTTTGTGAGGATGACAAGCACAAATATGAGAAATATATTGACAAAGCTGCTGCTTGAACTTCAAACGCCTTCCATGCGTTTCCAAGTGAAGTTTGGATTTCAAAACCGAAATGTACTTTTCAGTGACTTGTGGTTCCAAAAAACACAGCGTATGTCCCTCCTCCATCTTGGCCGCTTGCTCTTGACCCAGAAAGTCCTGCAGAGCGGAGCGCGCTGAGCCATAAATGTTAATCTGCAGGTTAGCGGCACCCGTTCCCAGAACTGGACCAGCGGGACATCATCCTCGGGTAATCGGGCCGACACTTTCGTGCTTAGATCTTATTTCCTGTAACTACTTCTCCGGGGACAAAAAGGTCAGTTTCATGGCAAATCATCATGTGGCATCATGACACGCACAACGTGCCAAACAATCGTGCTAAACACACGAGGCCGTGTGCCATTAGGGGATTTAGTGAGTAAAAATGTTGTTTCCAAAATAATTTTTCAATAAATAAATATTACTATTGATCATATTTCATTTTTTGTGTGCGCAGAAAGCACATTATTCAAGCCAAGTTTTTTAAATGTACAGCATAAAGCTACAATGTTTACATATTTGCGTCTTTATGCTTCAATGATAATGGGTTTTTTTTCCGCACGTTCGGCAGTCCTTGAACGCACCACGGTTGGGTGCTGCGACATTATCATTCATTAGCGGTGCATGCCTGTGCATTTTAAACATGGATTTAGCTTGTTAGCTTCCGCCGCGAGTGAACAACGGCAGTTGAAGAGAGAAGGGGAGGGCTCTGGAGCTGAATCTGATTGAATAATTACGACAGTCACTGTTAATAGTACATAAGAGTAGATTGGATTGCATATGACAATTAAACTTGAATTGAACTTAATGTTACTGTATATTTTCCATAAGTCGGATATTGGCATATTGATCATATTGACAACGACAAAGACAAAAAAAATATGAAAATGAAAGTGAAAAAAAACAAAAAAAAAAGAAAAAAAAAAAAAATTAAAAAAAACAAATAAAAATACCAAAAAACAAAAAAAAATCGCGGCACGTTGGCCTGTCAGGACCTCTGTGCGTCCTCACCGGGAAAGGGGTGAGATAGCGCACGGCCGCCGACGCTAACTCGGCCGCTAATAGCCGCGGATTAGCGAGGCCGCAATTATGCAGAGTAAATATGACACGGAAGCCGCGCCTCCGACCCCGGGGGGAAGAGCGAGCAGTTTTAACGGCGGCGGGATTAACCTTCACGTGTTTGCTCCGACGCGTTGCTGTTTGCCGTCTCCGACTCATAGAAGGTCACGCCGCCGCAACGGGGAGCCAGAGGAGGCGAGGAAGGGATCATTGACGCTTTTTTTTTCCTACACGGCTTGATTAGCCGCTAACAATCCATAAAACTGCTGAAGGCCAGCTGGCGTGCGCACTCAAGGGGCCAATTGTCATCACACAAAATATTTCATTCACCGCAGGGGTCGAGAGAGCACATGGAGACAGAGTGGATGTGTACACAGATCCTCATGAACTACCAGGATTTTACATCACCTGCCATTATTAGGTACATCAGCGTCAAATGCACCCGTAACACAACGTCACTCTAGAGCCCATTATAATGGGACTGTCCCGAATGAGCCTAGTCACAAATGCCCCGTCTTGCAAAAAGGACACCAAAAGAAGCGACAGAAGCTCACTTTTTGTCCGTAAAGTTGACCAATTATGCAAATCGGACACTGATGATGACCTCAGAGGAGGAGGCGCATCATGCAATGCACAGCGGCTGTACTATCACCGTCCCGCTCCACCGAAAGACTGAGCAAATCATCCTTTCCCTAAGCCGTGTGGCTTTTCAACACAATGAAGGGGGGGCGTAAAAAGCACACACTTTTTTACCTAATTATGTATTATTACAATTATCATCATTGTTTAATGTCATGTATTATGTTACTACAAACTGGAAGTTATTCAATGTTATATGTTTTCTTATCCCTTGTCTTGACTGTTTGATTTGATTCCATCTAGCTATAAAATAAGATATGCCTTCATCAGTCCCACAAGAGCGACTTACTACTTACAGCTGTGTGCATGTTGAACAAGCCACAGTTTTATTGCACGCTTTATTGCACAGTTATTGCACGCTTTATTGCACAGTTATTGTTCGAGAGCAGTTTTTGTTATAGAGTCTGACAGCTCCAGGAAGGAAAAGTTGCGATACCTTTCTTTTACACACTGCATGCATCGTCCTGTCACTAATGGAGCCATCTCTCCACAGTATCTCTTTATTGGTATGGCCCGTGTGCTACAGTTTGGGCACCCCTCCGGCAATTCAGCCTTTGCAAAGATAGGAACGCTCCTTTTTGGTTGACAGAACGTGTTTATTATGTGGTTGTAGAACTGCTGAGCCGTTTAATCGTTGGACTCTAACCAAATATATTGACTATAACCAAAGTATTGCAAACGGGGGATACAGTGGAACATATCGTTCACTAAAGATATTGAAAAATGTTAAGTTTTTTACGCCCATCTTTAAATGTCACCGGATGGCCTCAAGCATGACTCTTTTTTTTCTTCTCTCGCGGATGTCTCAGGAAAATTCATATTCCTTTTGCTAAAGGAATACCCTGGAATATTGTTTGTTTTTTTTCTTAGCAGGACTTTATTAGGTGCAGCAGCACATTTGAATAACATCCAATCAATGTTCTCTGTTTTTGAATTATTAGCTCGCCAGAATACACCCCCTTTCCTTCATTTGCCGTTGTTCACTCACGACACCATGTGTACTACAGTAATCACTTTAAACTTCGAATTTCCTGCTTTCGCTCTATCGTGTTTTGAAGTAATAAAAGAATAGACACAATATGACGCAATGCTGCACTGATGTGATCATGGCCACTGCAGGAAGTACAGTATCAAAACAGGAAGTCAAATAATAACAACAATGAACTCTCGCAGTGTGGGGTTATACTGTCTTATGTCTTGTTTAGGTTGAATTTACTCCATTGTGTCTACTATAATAGGTAATAGGAGTGTAACGAGACTATAGGGGTGTTATATCATTTCCAGACAGCTCTAATCATATTAAGAAAACGTATTCAGACAGGTTTTACTGTATCACAATTCACGTAGCCAATTAACTGCAATATAGGAGGGATTACTGTTAGCTTCACACATTTACGAAGACAGCATTTCAAGTATAAAAGTATAACGGGACATAAATGTGCCCCCTCCTCCCCCGATTTGAAATGCTATTGACAAGCGGATCATATTTTGTAATGTACAGACAGAACTCCAAACTGAAACCAGGAACATGCAACAAAAAGGAGAGCTGTGGAGCATACAAGCACATTCGGGTGAAATTGCATGTAGAGTACAGTAAATGTGTACATGTTGGCAGCTCTGCACTAACAATGAAAGTTCTGCCTGCCTCTCCCTGACAGTTCACTGCTACCCCCAGGGGGCCCCGCCCCGCTGTTTGAGAAGCACTGTCGTAGCCAGGCGAGGTTTTGCAACTCGGCACAGGACTATGGTGCATTTAAGGAACGCCGGAGAAAATTGGAAATATCAACGCTTGACAACAAAACATTATCAGCTATACATAAACATGTAAACATGTCGTTGCAGACTGTAAAAAACAATTTTTGGAGAACAAAAGTACACATTTTGACCCAAAAAAATGGTGCTACGTGAAGTTGTCCATGGCTACGACTCGCCATAAACGGCCTACATTGGGGGTGATGGGAGAACAAGCCCCAGGCTTCTCGGTGCGCCATCACAAATGTTCAATACCGGCCAATAAGTGTCATCGGAATGCCTCCATGCGGCGTTTTAAGCGAGACGGACGGCGTCTCGGCAGGGCCGGCGACATTTCCACCACTAACTGTGAGCGCTGACGCAGCCGAGGGCAGAAGATGACGACATCCGTCACTTTTAGACAATCATCCCAACAGCGCCCGATGACCTCAGTCACTTTGCGACGATGGCCATAAATCAGTTTGGCCAAACAGACGCACTTCTCCGCGAAATCAGATCAGCGTTTGCGCGGAGCACTTAAGACGGGCGGCCATGCTTCATGTGGAGACTCAATAAAAAGGGCGGGAAACGGAGCGCTACCGACGTCGAGGCTGCACTGTTTGGTCGCAATCGCGTCTGGAATCGCTGCGCTCGCATTGAAACAAGATCAGAGAACTAAGTAGCACCCAGCAGCCACACAGGCAGCCATTTCTCTCTTTCTGAGGGCTTGGCTGGCGCTGGTGCGTTCGAGACCCAAAGCAAAGCCTGGAAAAGGGGTTACTGGGGAGAAACCATTTGACAAGGCAACAACACCGGGACCTCTAAAAAGGAGCACAATCCCTTATCGGTAATGGAAATGAACATGATCTGTTCCAGGGTTAACAAATAAGAGTTGATAAAAGTATCACAAAAGTATAAACTGTGACAACAAAGGTGTCACGCAGATATGTTTTTTTTTCATTCCTGTCATGTAAGTGTAAAAAGAAGTTTACCCTCTCAAGTATTAACCTTTAAAACACAAGCTAACCACGTTTAATGGCAAGACACAAAATCAATAAAACCTCTTAAGTATTAAGTTTAAACCCCGCGTTAATCTGCATCAATGGTGAGATACAAAAGCCCTCAAACCTCTTAACCTCGTAACCTACAAGAGTAAGACACAAAATCTATAAAACGACTTCTCACCATCAATGGTGACATTCAAATTCCATCAAAGCACTCAAGTCTTAACTTTGAAAAAGAGCTTAACCATTGTTAAAAGTCAAAAAGTAAACATAAAATCAATAAAAAGCGTGATTTTTTACCCTCACAACACCTGGTTTAATAAGCACAAAATCAATAAAAGCTCTTAAGTCTTAACGTTAAAAAAACAAGCTAGCCACTGTTGATGATAAGACATAAAATCAATAAAACCTTCCAAGTCGTAACTTAAAATATAACACATTACCCACTGTTACAGGTAAAATGTAAAATCAATAAAAGCTTCTAATTCTTATCTTAAAAAATAACAAATTAACCACTTTTGATGATAAGACATAAAATCAATAAAACCTTCCAAGTCTTAATCTAAAAATGAACAAGTTAAGCACTGTTAATGGTAAAATGTCGGAACTTTTCGGAGCCGAATAAGTCAACCCTTATATTTAAGCAAACATTCAAATCAATAAAACATCCAACGTCGGAGGTTTAACTTTAAAACACAAGTTAATGGTAAGATGTCAAATCAATAAAACCGCTCAAGCCTAAACTAAAAAAATATATAAAACATCTAAAGTCTGAATTTTAACTTACAAAAAACTACTGGTAACAGTAAACATATGATTGAAAAAAACATCAAAAGTCTGAATTTTAACTCTAAAACCAAATTTGACCACTGTTAATAGTAAAACATAAAATCAGTCAAACTAAAGTTAAGCACAGCTAATGGTAAGACATTAAAAACTCCGCTGTCAAAATCAGCAACAGACCAAAGTCTAAGCTTAAATTGATTTCATTTAACGTATTCATTTATTTATTTTTAAAAAATAGTTACAAACGACAAAGACGGGATTCCGCTCTTAACTGCCCTGCAAGTGTAAAAAGAAGTCAGCCACTGGTAAAACAATACAAGAGTTAACTTTCCTACATTTCCGCACGCGTTCTAGGTTTTTGTTTTTTTTTTTTTGGGGGGGGGGGTCATAAATGACAAAAAAGCGAAGAAAACGCAAAAGACAGGTCATAATAGCGATACCACATCCGACATTCAAAGCATTTTGGTTGTTTTTCCAGAAAGCCTTCCGTAGCCTGAACACACAAACGAGCAGCTCATACGGCAAATTAGCCTTAAAGGCGGGCGGCCGAGGGGGCGCGTAGAAAAAACTGTCAAAGAAAAATGAGGAAAAGTAGAAATCTTTGTTGGATAAATCAAAACGTCTCGGTTATCTGTTGTTATTGTTGTTCATCTGTCACAGATAGTCACCAAACATATCATAGTTTTCATAAAGAAATGGTGTTTTATTTGTAAACGTTACATTTAGTAATCCATGACTAGCTGGATGCTGGTCGGACAACGTATGCATTTTTCATATAGGCCAATTAAAAACAGGTCTTGTCCATAAATGGCAAGCGGGCCGCATTTTGGGGACCATTGCTCTATAGGGGATTCACACAATTATTATTATTATTATTATTATTTCTACTCAACTTTTGTGCGTATACACACGACGAGTCGGTTTTTAGACGTTTCCTTTCCTATGCCAAGCAAATGTTTGAATATTTTTATTATGGGATGACCCATCACACAATCTGGGAGTGCAGACAAATCAACTTCCCGAACTTTCTGCAGACAAGCCATAAAACGACAGAAATGTTGGATAAAAGAAGCTTCAATGGAACTCTCGGGGCACAACAAGCACAATTATGCCGCATTTGCGCACAAAAAGGAGGTTAGTGCTTCGGAACCACGCCGGCTTACGGTTGGACCCACAGCACCAACGGTGGCATCAGCGGACACTGCGAGGAGCTCCCGGGGGGGTCCAATAAAAGACAAAAAGAAAAAACCCGCACGCACGAAACTCACCTGCGTCAAGCCTGTGCGCCGAACTTCCCCGGTCCGAACTTTGTCCCGCAAACGCAGCAAAGTCACGCACTTAGAGCTCCATCTGGGGAGGGGGTCCTGCCTTTGAGTCGCCACGCTCCTCGGAGAGGTCCGGCGCAGAACGCGCACCTCCCGGGTTCTCTAAATCTTCAGCACCGAAGCCCCCGATAGGTCCGAGAAAGGAGGTCCGAGGAGGTCCGAAGAGCAATGGAGGATGAGGATGGACGGATGGACGGACGCACAAGCAGCCTCGCTCAGCCGCTTCCCGAGCACCGCCGCGCGCTCGCCAGCTGATGAAGTGCGCATCCCGCCGCCCGCCTCCGGTCAGCCTATCAGCACCGGAGTGGGCCGAACATGCGCGGGGAGGGGAGGGCGGGAGGATGATGGAGGAGGTTCCGGTGATGACGAGACCTCCTGCAGGGTCCGAGGCTCACGCAGCTGCAAGAAAGTGTGCAAAAATGAGCTTCCAACTGAACACGTGACAGTGATGCCTTCAGGCCCCAAATAAGCAGCCTTTTGAAAAGGATCATCATTCATATTGTTTCATATTTGATGTGCTTAAAATTTGTAAATGAGGACAAATTCAATAAAGGAAATAAATAAAATACAACAATAATGATGATCAAGCCAGGTAAGGTTAAATAATATTAATAAGGTGTAAAAATGTTATTGAAATATTAAGTATCGGGGGAAATCAGTACATTTTTTATTTCCAAGTAAAGTTGAGCAATATTTCATTTTAATCACATATTTATTATTTTTATGCATGCAGGTATCGTGTTCTTCCTCTTTTTTTTTTAAAAAAGGACACAGAATTTTGGGTTGAATGTTTCAAAAGATAACATAAAAATAGCCATGATTATAATAACAATAACCATAATAACAACAATAATAATAATAAGAAGAAGACAATACAAATAAAAATGACTTCAATAAACATGAATGGCTACGACAGATTTTTAGGGCCACACCAAAGAAAAATATAAGATTTTGATATTAATATTACAGGTTTTTTTCTCATAAAATTCACCGGTACGTTCTAGTACCCCGGCCCCGCTACATAAGCCCCCCGTTAGCTCCATAGCTGTCTCAGGCAACGGCTGTAAAGTCAAGTTTACAACTTCCCTTTCGTAATATTACGAGCTTTTCATGTTGCTGTTGTAAATTTACGTCATTATTCTCCAAATCTCAGATGATTTTAATACGTCTTTGTAACAGGCAATTCCTGAGACAGCTATAAACACACGGGACTTGTGTGACCTTTGGCCTGGGTCAAGGTAATATTGCAACTTTTTTTCTCGTCAAATTATGACTTTTTTCTCGGAATATTATGAATTTTATTTTGGTAAAATCGCAACTTTTTTTCTCGTAAAATTACAACTTTTATCCTTGTAAAATTACTTTTTTAATTACTTTTTTGGAGTAATATTGATAGATATAATTTCTCATAAAAACGACAACTTTTTTCTAGTAAAATCATATTTTTTTTCTCCTAAAAATTATGTTTTTCTGGTAAAAAATTTCAACATTTTTCTCGTAAAGTTACAACTTTATTCTGTAAATATCATGACTTTTTTTTTGTAAAACTACAACTTTTTTCTAGTAAAATAAAAAAAAATTTCTCTTAAAAATAATTAAAAAAAATTTATAAACATTGCGACATTTTTCCCTAAAATTACAACTTGTTTCCAATACAATTACAACTTTTTACTGGTAATGTTATGGCTTTTTCCTTGTAAAATTACAACTGTTTTTCTCATAAAACCACGACCTTGTTGTAAAATAATACAACAATTTTTTTGTTGTTAAAATTACAAGAATTTTCTCGTAAAATTACGACTTCTCCAAATATCTCCAAATTACACTTTTTTAAGTGGACCTATTACTTAACTTAAAAAGCCATTGACAAATGTTTCGAAAGCTGACGCAAAAATAAAAATGTATGGCCATGTTGCTGCAATTTGGGCACCAATAGTTGACGCATTTAACAGGAAGGCAAAGTGTTAATGACAGAAGAATATCTCAGTCTTTGTAGCACAACAGTCAACCCTCGCTACATTGCAGTTTTTCAAAAGGTAATTCATTAATAAATCGGTGTGGTCTATTATCATATGTAGTATTTCGAACACTGCTACATTGTTGAGACATAACATTACATTACTTTTACACAGCATGAAGTCCGACAAGATGATAAGAGTCTGATTAGTTTGATAAGAGCCGATTAGTTTGATAAGAGTCAAACTAATTCTCCTCCCATTCCGTGTGGAAGTGGTACTTGCCTTTTTACTATGTCCTCCTTCCCCACTCCACCCCATCGAAACACTTTCTTAAGTTCAGAATAAGTAAACTCAGTAGATTGCTATGCTAGCGATAGCCATCTGTGCAGTGTGTAGACAAAGAATAATAGGAGTGTAAAGGTGACTACAAAAAAATTACGACTTTTTTGGGGGGTCAAAATTGCAACATCTTTCTTGTAAAATCCCAACTTTTTCTCATAAAATTACTACTTTTTTCTGGTAATACTATGTTTTTTTTTTTCTCGTTCAATTTCTCATACTGCGGTTGACTGGCGACCAGTCCAGGGTGTGCCCCGCTTCCTGCCCAAAATCAGCTGGGATAGGCTCCAGCATACACACGACCCTAATGAGGATAAGCGGCATAGAAAGTGAATGAATGAATTTCTCATAAAAATTACAACTTTCTACTTGTAAAATTATTTTTAAAAATTCTTACAAATTATGACTTTTTTGTAAAAATTACGACATTTTTCTTTTAAAATTATGAGTTTTTTGGTAAATATTATGACTCTATTCCTTGTAATATAACAACTTTTTTCTAGTAATATTAGGGCTTTTACAATGTTCCAACATAACATTAGATTACTTTCACACGGCATGACATGTCCGACACGATAGAGTGAAATTAATTCTCCTCCCATTCAGTGTGGAAGTGGTACATTTTTGCCTTTTTACTTTGTCTTCATTCCCCACTTGCCATCTGTGCAGTGATCCCGTAGCCTGCACATTAATGTTTTTTAGACAAAGAATAATAGGAGTGTAAAAGTGACTATAGGGGTGTTATTTCATGTCTATGGGGCTCTAATCATCTTAAAACCATATTTAGAAGGTCATAAACAGGTTTTCTATGCTCTTTCTACAAAAATATTTCCATTATTAATATTGGATCCTGCTTCACTGTCGTAGAACCAATAAATCGTGATGAATGAGGGACGGATTTTGTCTTTAGCTTCTAACGTGTGGGTAAATTGAAGCAGGTAGCGCCAAACCCATTTGTGGCGTCCGTGGAGGCTAACAGCAAATAAAGCAACGTATGGTCGGTAAAGACGATGCTTTGCAGTCCAAACAAAAGCCTGCTTTGAGAAGACAATGACACACAAACACACAACTGCATGCTAATTGGCAGAAATCCTCCGTTTCTCAACCGGGATCTGTCAGCAGCAGAAAAAAAAGAGATTATAATGAAAAAGGCGCGCAGGTTAATTCAGAGTGTGAACGGAACTGTCAGGACGGCCAGAGGATTACACCTCCGCGTTCAAGACCAGTTGGTTTTCATGGTGCATCATCCAATATGCGCCTTGACAGCAATAACAACACATATCTTTTTCCCTCCAAAGTTGCTCAAAAAGCAAATGGGGGCATCAAAACAGAGACCCGCCTTGTTTTTGGTTTTTTTTCCAGCTCAGTCACGCCTCTTTCCTGAGAATCAACCACACCGTACACTAAATATAAGTTGATTCATATGAAATAGATTCTGGGCACCTTGTAAAAATACAACTTAACCATAGAGTAGCCATAGAGTAGCAAAAATGGAAACATCTGCAGTCGTATTACAAAAATAAAGTTCAAATGTTAATGGTAAAAAGTCATAGAATTGTTGTAACCTTCGGTTTAGTGGTTAAATAAGTTGCGTGGCTCCAAGTGGGTTCTAATTTGGTAGAAAAAGCCTGAATGGCTCTTTTGATGCCAAAGGTTGCCAACGCCTGAGCTAGCTTTTTTTTTTTTACAGGACATGTATAAAGTCAGTGTTAATACTAATAACATTAATACAGTAATACTATTGACAGACACCATTAATAGTAACATAAATAAATACATTAAATAATAAACTATAATATAAATAAAAAAGATGAAAATGACCCCTGAATATTTTTTGGTATATTTTTAGTATATTTTGCACATATATGTAGTATATACCACCATTGGTGGTAAAAGGTAGAACACCCTGTCTTACGTGATCTCCTTGTCATGCCAGTAACGTTGGAAACCATCAGGGCCGTCAATTTTTTAGAGCATCGTTAGACAGTAGAACCCGTTTATGTCGGGCCTCTGGGTCAGCGACATCGACATAAGCGTTTGTCAATAGAACTAAAATGGACATGAGCCATTGCTTGGACGTTTGCTTGTGACTTTGACCAGCAGAGATGTAAGAATCTGCATCAGCAAGTTCCATCTGTTGGTCTTTTATCATTTTTTTGCATTGTTTTCTGCATGTAAAACTAAAAAATTACACTCATAAAATCTATTTTGTGTTCATAAATTGGATTTACTGTACGTTATTTTCCCATTTGACAAATTAATATTTCTTCTAGTTCTGACAGTCTAAGAAAATCCAGTAAATAAACGGGTGCATTTTGTTAGTTGCGGTGGTAAAATTTGGGTTTTTGATTTTGAAGCTTTTTTTGCACTGAACAGGAAGCCACTGCACTTTTTGGAATTTTGCAGCTTGTCTTGCAAAAACACATTAATGTACGTTTATGACCTTTATTAGTTAACAGTTACAATATAAAAAATGCTATATACAAACTTTGCATATTTTGGGCCTAAATAAGCCTTTTGGACATAGAAATGGCAAAATGAACAAAAATACAAATATAAGGCATTCAAAAGATGCATTCAAAGACGCTGTGATGTAGTATTTTACACTGGTCACTAGGTGTCAGCATGTTACATGGGCAAATGTGTTTAAAGGTGACCATAGGGGTGTTATTTCATGTCTAGAGGACTCTAATAATGTTAACAACCGTATTTAGAAGGTTGTAGGCTGGCTTTCTATGCTTCAAGTGTGACAACATTGGATGTACAATAATAAAAACCCCTGCGATTGACTGGCGACCAGTCCAGGGTGTACCCCGCCTCTCGCCCAGAGTCTGCTGGGATGGGCTCCAGCGTCCCCGTGACCCTAATGAGGATAAGCGGTATAGAAAATGAATGAATGAATGAATGAATAACAAAACCGGGATGAGACTTGAGTTGGTCGGCACAGACGCGTTGTCGACTTTAGCAGACTGTGCCTGATGCTGTGGCCAGCCCCAGCTAAGAAGTGGAGATAGCCTCGAGTGCTGCTGGTGGTTGGTGTTCCGTACTCGAAGGAAACACAATCTCGATGAAACCCCCGCGCCCTGCAGGCTGTTTCGGACTTGAAGCGAAATCACATTTACTTTGAATGAGCGCGGCGATGGAAGCAAACAAACGAGGGTCCGCTATCTGATGGGCTTGAAATGATAGCGTTTAGGGCGGCGAGAGCCGGGGGAAGCGGACTTTCATTAATTACAAAAGCAACAGGCCGCTAATCCCACTAAAAAAGCATTTTCAGCCAGTGTCATTTTGGATGGGAGCCGAACAATACCCGCGCCAGATCACAGGCCTTCAAGCTCGGCTCGCGGCGCCCAACGGCTCAACAGGGGGCCCGAACGCCGCAGTTCTGACCGAGCACTTTTTTTTTTTCCTTGTTGTTTAATCCCCCGTCCTGAATTTAGCCCACGTCGGACCGCATGCGGCGATGAAGTTATCAGCGAGGACAGCTTTTCTCCAAGCTGACGCCGCGGCCGCCTTTGAGTCGACCATTGTCGCCCCAGCACATCAAAAAAAACCTCGCCGCCATCAAAATACATTATCTGCATGAAAGACAGCCGGCCAACAATCAATCTGCTGTCAAGGGCACCCGAAAGGAGAGCAAAAAAGGGGTGTTTTTTATACTCATTTAAAGAAAAAATAAGAATCAATTCTGCCGGAGCCTCAAGGTTTCTCGCTTACACAAGCCGCCACCCGCTTCCTCCCATTTGGTTCCCTCGATTTCAGCGTCTCCCTCTGCGTAATCCTGGCCACTGAAGCACTTGAAAGTTAGTTACCAAGCAACATATTCACGCGGTAACGCTGCAGCGCGCGTGCACGGGAGGGTTAATGATAGGTTAACAGTCCCCTAACTCTTTTTTGTTGCTGCAAAAACTCCCTTTGGTGCAGCCTGTAAATTCTTTGAAATATATTTTTGCTTTTCCAAGGAGCCTCAGCGGGGCTTCCGGCGAGTCTGGGCCCCCGTCGGAGGGACGGGAACGGCAATGAATTCGGTAAATGAGGAAACCGGCGCAAGATATAAAAACAATTAACGAGACGCAATGCAGTTTTGGTCTGTGACACTGTGTCTTTTTGTGTACAATCATACGTAACAACCTGGACTGTCATTCCGCAAAATGCTCCATTGGGCGTTTATGATCACTTATTATTATTAAAGCCATAATCGTTCTCATCAATCCCTCATTTATTGCGGTTCCAAATATCACTGAATTTCAAAAGTACGATTCCTTGTTTGCACCGTTGTACTCTCTCGCCCCCAAACCGGTAGGAAGAGGGCTCACTCTGTGCATTGCTTTCAGCACCTTAAGGCGTTTGTTCCGAACAACAACAGCATGAACAGAGTGAGCCCTTTTGTCAGTGGTACAGGCTCTTTGTCTCGGTGGGTGGAGGCGGGGCGACTAGCATACACTCAGAGCGTAGCTTCATGAGGATCGATGCAAGATAACTTTTCTTCAAACTAGCGGTAAAACCCGATCTCATGTCTCGTGACACCTCCCTCCAGTAATCATCTGTTTCGCTGTGCAATTAAAAACAATCATTTCTCTACACCCTACTTTTACTAGTATCCGGTTTTTGATGACAATTTTCAGTTCTAAAAGATTTATTCTTAATATTTTTGGGTGTCTGCAACTGATTCCTTGGGTATACGTTATTTCTTATACTATCTATTTCTCGCTGTTCTCGTTGTGTGTCATTGTCTTCGAACGGTCGCTATTAGTAAAAAAAAATATTGAAAGACGAGTTATACGCAGCATTCTGGTCACTAGGAGTCCAAAATGAAACAAAACAGTAAGCAAGCCACGGCGCGTCCAAATATGATAGAGTAAATAAAGTTGTCCTCCCATTCCGTGTGGAAGTGGTAGGTTTTTGGCTTCTTACGTTGTCCTTCTTCCCTACCCTGTACTCCCGCTCCCTAATCCACTTTTTGCACATTATAGTAGTCCGGTCAGCTTTCAGTTTTTGAGGACTGTTTTCAACAAAAAGATATTTTTTGGAATATGGACTTGATGGATTTACAGTACCTTATTTATGATGGGGAAAAAAAATCTGCATTTTGATACAAACTTCAAAAAATGTTTTTGTTAGGAATAAGGATACGCGTATCTAGTATCGGGTACACGTGCAGAACAGGAGCAGAGAACCGTGGAGACCTGAGAACATTTGATAAAAGAGGCCGCGTTGCAAAATGATGCACAGGCGTCGCCCGGATGTATAAATTTGTCCCGGGGGGGGGTCAGCTAGCGAGTCGGATGCGTTGGCAGCGGGGAGCGGCACGGTTCGGGTGAGCAATCACTCAGACAAACAACATTCCTGTTGTAGTCCGCGCCAAACCATCGGCATTTTAACCTGGAAGAGCTTTTTGCCTACTCCTGCTCCGGTTGCGGGGGGGCCGGAAAACGTCGCCCGGGTCCTCGATGGATTTTTCCTGCTTTTCGCACACAGCGTACGGAGACGGCGCCGCGACGTGATTGTATTTATACAGCGCCCATTCAGCATAATCCAATAAAGGTTCGTAAAGAACACGGCGCTTCCGTGCCTCGGAGCGAGAAACAGGATTTCTTCCCGCCAAAGGAAACTAGATTTAAGTTTCAGCGTGTCCCGTCTTGTTCTGAAGCGAGCGGGGACAATGCGCGCTGCGTTACGGGCAACACTGTAAAGGCGACTGGCTTTTGTGCGTGCGGCATTGTGCGGCGCCAACTAAACGGACGTGTATAAGGGGATTGGACCCAACTCGCCTTTTCATGTGGAAATGAGTCCGTCCCGCAGGCACAAAAAGTGCACTGAGAGCGGGGAACAGAGAGGGCAGGTTGCCGGCGGAGTCGCACCCTTTTTTCTTTTGCATAGCGCCGCGACGCCCTTTTGGACAACAACTGTTTACTCTCAGGCTGCAGGGAACAGAGAAATCTCCCGCCGGCGCCAGAAACAAAGAGCGCGGGGGCGCGTTGGGCCACGCCGCCAAACGGGGTGGGAGGCCCGGGGAGGTTTATTGATGGCGGGCCGCTGCAACACCACCGAGCCGGGAGAAAGATGGAGAAGAGCTTCAGCACACCGGAAAAATACCAGACACCGCGGCTGTACAGAAATAACAAAGCTCACGTTTCTCACACTGTGAGTATTCGCTAAAGAGTCCACGAACGTGGGTCTTCATCTGGCGCTGTTATTCTGAAGGGTTTTTTCGTGTCTATTAATGCTCTGTGGTGCTACTTGAAACACGTGTCATAGAAGACCAGCACTTACTATCTACTCCATGAAGTACTATCACTGTCCTGCTCCACTGCAAGACTGAGCAGATCATCCCCCCCCCCTTGGTACGATATTTTGTCAACATTGCAATTGTAATGCAGTTTTTATTTTTTAGGTATTAAAAACATATATGGTGATTTACACACAAGATGACTTTAAGGGGCAAAATACGCATGTCGGCCATACTTGTGGAATTTGGACTAAAATCTGGCGAAATGTGACGTTGAGTTTTTAATGATGCTCTAGCAGTAATACGTGTCATGTTCACGAGCACCAAACATGAGGAAAGTCTGTCATCTCGCGCACTCGTTTGGTTGCTCCACTTTTGAGAGAAGAGGCGCTCGCTCAAGCGCCCCCTTTGAAGTTGCCGGTTTTCACGACATCATGAAGGAAGAGCTTTCTTTTCATGAACATATCACCTCCAGCTAGATGAGAAATGTATTTGGCCACCAAATGTGTATTCGCTACACATCTTAAAAAGCAGCCTGGAGATCTGCCAACAACCTTACTCAAGTAACTTTGATCATTTTGTTTTTCCAGACCTGACTGTGATAAGCTGACGTTATCTATAAATAAAATATTTTCATAGTGAGAGCACAGAAAACCAGTTTATGACCTTCTAAATACAGTTTTTGACATTATTAGAGCCTTCTAGACATGAAATAACACCCCTATAGTCAGCTTCACACACTAATAGATTCATTGGATTTACATTATTTCTTAAGGGGAAAATTGTGTCAGTTTTTGTACATTTGATAGGAACTTTTTGTAACAGTTTTTGTATAACAAACGTTACACTGTTCAAACCCTCACTCTTTTGAGGTCGTTATGAGTAAAAAGAAAAATATTGAAAGAGGCGTCAGTAATGACACAAAACAGTAAGTAAGCCAAGGCATGCCCAACATGATAAAATGAATAAAGTTGTCCTCCCATTGAGTGTGGAAGTGGTAGGTTTTTGGCTTCTCACATTGCCCTTCTCCCCTACCCTGTACTCCTGCTCCCTATTCCACTTGTACTGGCTTTCTGCACATTGTAGTGATACGGTTGGACTTCAGTTTTTGAGGACAATTTTCAACAAAAAAGGTATTTTTTGGTAATATTTTTGGGCGGTGCGGCTGGGAAAAACAAGTCCTCCCGGCGGACGACGCAAACTCCTCGGCTCGGTAAAGCAACAATCGGCGGCGGCGCGACGCGAGGAGACGCGATTGCGCTCTTAATGTCGGCTAAGTACCGCCATAATGCGCTCCCTGGCCGGTTATTGCATCCGGCGCCGGCAATAACGGAGATTCCGAGAGGACTCGGTTAAAAGTGGGCAACTTTCTTTTGTGTGCGTGTCGTCGCTGTTGTGCGCGGCCGTGGAGGAGCAGAGCGTTCATCACCGGGCTGAGTGAACGCTCCTGCACCGGGGCGCGGGCTAATGAAGAGATATGTCCTCCATTAGCAGCCTCTGCTCGGGCCGCGGCGATTAGAGGATCCTCCGGGGGGCTTCCATCACGGCCCTTCACTGAGGCCGGACCTTTGCAAATCCTCATATCCTGCGCAATTTTCATAAATTGAATTGTAACGCGCGCACTTGACATCGGCGTGATGTATCTCGTGTGTCTCGCAGGCCTGCCAGTTTCACGCCGCACATCACCGATGTCAAGAGTTGAGTCGTGTTCCCGCGCGGGCAAACGGGCCAAAACGTCGCCCTGCCTTTATTGCAGATGTGTTATGATAACACGCGCAAAGTTGCGGCGCGCTAACAAGCTCCCCCAGGCCAGGGCGGCCATGTTGGCAATAGAGCCCTCCTCGGAACGCCGCTCAGGACGTTGGGAAATGACCTTTTGCCGCCACGCTCAAAGACACGTTTAGCCGCCGGCCTCCTCGGTGCCGTGCGCATAATGTGCGCCTTTGGGTCCGCGCCGTAATTTCTCCCGGCGATTTTTCATTTCTCAGAACACACCGACGCCGCTACTTGAGCTCCCGTGGAATTATTGTTCCGTGAGCTCCGCAAGAACGTGATTCGTTTTCAATGCGGTGATAAAAACACGCCGAAATGTGTCAATCAAAGTCACGGCCAGGACCCTATTCATTTTAAATTATACCTGTAGCAAGGCGATACCACTCACTTTGTCAGAGGGACATCCAGGCTGGCATCGATGATACCGAGACCTTGTGCAAATGGATGTGTCTTAAAAAAATATTCATATATTTTCAACATAGACATAAAATAACACACCTATAATCGCCTTTCCGTTCCTATTATTCATTGTTTACAACGGAGTGCAGAACTTATACTGCGGCGAGCTAACTTAAGAACACGTTTCAAACGGAGTGAGGAAAAAAGACAAAGTAAGAAGCTAAACACTTACCACTTCCACACGGAATGGGAGGAGAACCTTTTTTCACTCTGCATCCACGGCTGGCTAACATAATGTGACATTACTGCTGCGTAGTGACCACAATTCTATACGTTTGACTAATAATAGACCATAATCTAGTACAAAACAACCGCGACTGTATTAGCACGCTAGTAGGTGGCTAACAAAGATGTTTTGTGATAAAGAACACCGTTGGATTCACGCGGTGTACTAAGCGGTGGCTAAATTTTGCCGTACATCAAAAACAATCAAAAATCAAAAACAGGCTAACCGGGGCGCATGCTGGCCGAGGTTTCACTGACGTTTATTACGTGCAAGAAACGGAAGCAATTTGACAAAAGTGAGAGCAAGTCATGACAAGACAGTTTGAGTCAAGTCCAAAGTCATAGGTTTGCTGCTTCTTACACGTCATCACCCTGCTTGGTGTTTACCAAATAAAATGCTCTATAAGTAATCAAAATGTATGACTTTTGACAACAAATGCAATTTTGAATTGTTTTATTTTGTACATAAAGTATGACCACCGAATAGTCGCAGAGAAACGGAGTCCACGCCCTCGTTTGTTCTTAAACCTGATTGGACGGCCGTGATTTGCAGGAAAACAGGTCGCCCTCGCTCCCCGCAAATCTCAAGCATTTTCAAGTCATCAGACTAAAGTCCGAGTCGAGTCCCGAGTCGTTCATATCGAAGTCCAAGCCGAGTTGATGATATTGTGAAGTCGAGTCCACGGTCATCAAAATTGTGACTTGAATCCGACCGGACTCGAGTCACAATCAAGTCCGACCGGTCGGAATCAAGTCCGACCGGTCAACTGACCAAAGATGGCTAAAACAGCAGAGGTCTCACTCCCAGTGATTAACCTCGGCCGCTGTACTTTGCCGTCTCCTCCTCGCATGACACTTGGCGGATTTTATCACTCGCCGCTTTTATCGCCGCTTAAACGACGGCTGTCGCCTTTCCCGCGGATTTACGGCGACGTTTTTACAAAGCCGACCCCGCTTTTACGAGCAACGCGGCGGCGCTCAACGTCGATAGCTGTCCCGGCTAGATTCTCCTTTTCACCTTACGGACCGGCAAAGAGCCGCGGGGCGGCGTGGGCGGGGCCCCGGGGCACTTGACATGATAACGCCTCCGTCGGCCCGGCCCGGAAATAAATTGAGACGAATGATCAGTCGATGACAATTTCCATAATCGTTATCCCGTCCGTAATTCATCAAGGTAATGATGGCCGCGTCCCCGCTGTCACATTTATACCATTTTGTGCGCGGCGGCGGGCGGAGGGCGCGCCCGGCGCCCCCCCAGGAAGGATTGATGACACACTGTACGTGTTATTTGACCAAAACGAACAATGAAGGAGGGCGCCAAATGAAATCTAATTCCCCCCCCCCGCCTCCCGCTGCGATCCAGGAGGAGGCCATCACCGCCTGGATGCGGCTCATTGAGATGCATCATCACCGCGCCGCTAATGGCGGAGGTGCTCGCTGACAATTAGCCGCCATTATTGCCGAGCGAACGCCGCGGGATTGATTTCCTCCGCCGCGGCCGCAATAACAAGTCAGAATGGCGGCGAAGGAAAAATGTTTTGAATGTGATTTCTGTTCCGTGCTCACAGCTTTGCGACTTGCTGGCGGGTTTGATGGCCTCGCGCGCACTCATGTAGGTTTCCGCGGCGAGCAGGCTGACACTTGGCTTACACTTAGCGCTAAACATTCTCGTATTTATTTACAACAACAAAACTAGGCTACGTTATATCTTATTTATGTCTTATATTTCTTACTTTCTCTTATCTTGTCCACTAAATTGGGTAAGACAAGTGTAAAGGTGACTATAGGGCTGCTATTTCATGCCTAAAAGGCTCTAATAGTACATGCTAAATGCTAAATACTTGTTAACTTTTGAAAGCTCCATGTTGTTCCTTTTTTACTTCCTGTTTCTGTGCAGTACTTCCTGTGGCGGCTCGTCACTGTAACATGACTGACACCTGGTGACTAGTCTAGAATACTGCATGCATTGCCAATGAAAGCCTTACATACTTTCAGTAACTATATCGGCAAGTAAAAAAGAAACAACAACAAAACTCTCCCAATGCTAACATGTGTGTGACTATACTATATCTTATTTATGTCTTACTTTCCCTTATTCTGTCCACTAATTTGGGTAATAGAAGTGTAAAAGGGACTATAGGGGTGCTATTTCATGCCTTGAAGGCTCTAATAATACATGTTAAATGCATGTTAACATTTGAGAGCTCCTTGTTGTTCCTTTTTTACTTCCTGTTTCTGTGCAGCACTTCCTGCAGCGGCTCATCACTGAGACATGACGGACACCTAGTGACCAGTGTAGAGTACTGCATGCAATGTCTTCGAATGCCTTGGATTTGAGTTAATTTAGCCATTTTAAGGCTTGAAAATGCTTAATGTAAATCAATTGTGATTAAATATGCACATTTTTTGGACTAATAATATCATATTAATTAATTAATTAGTATGTAGAGTCAAGTGGCACATCATAAGCAGCAAAAAAAACAACCAAGGAGAGGATGGAAGCCAAAAGAGGCTTGTATAAAGAACTCCCCAAAATTATACGGTACACAATGGAAAGATAAAAACATTAAAAATACATTTTTAAATTTGATAGCTAATTAGTGTCCCTTTCAGATGCTTTTTTTATATGAAGATAAACACGATTTTTTTTTATTTTGTACACAAAATCGGGTAATAGAAGTGTAAAGGTGACTATAGGGGTGTAATTTCATGCCCAGGAGGCTCTAATGATGTTAAAAAAAAAAAAAAAAAACTATTTGGAAGGCTGTAAGCAGATTTTCCATCAAATGATAAATAAGGAACCGAGATAAACGAGGGATTACCGTGAAGTTTCGTTTGTTGACATGGTTTGGGTTCTTTTGTTTTCACGTGATATCGCAGCGGCGGGAGTACCGCTGTTTCTGTCTAATGCATTTACCCGGGGAGTAACCAGCCCCGGGCACGAGGTTAGGTGAACATTTTTCTCAAAAACACCCCAGACCTCTATTATCGCCCACCTCTTATATCAAATGGGTTTGCCCTGCAGAGCTAAACTCCCAACACGCGTGCAAAACTCGGGCGCGCCGCCGAGGTATTAAACAATTCCCAGTCCGTATTAGGAAGCTCGGAGAGCTATTTGCGGTGACGGAGTATCACGCGTGTGCGCTGGGAATGGTTTTCTCCCAAGCATTCACATCATCAAGGTACTGACCCGCTATGAACTCTTGAGGGATCCATTGGGTTGCCTAGCATTCTCTGATGACCTCACCTGGATGGTTCATTCGCTACTTCCTCAGATTGAGGTTAGCGTTTGATTGGATCGGTAGGGTTTGGGCCGGCCCTTTTAGCAGGACGGAAACCACCCGGGTTCTTTGATTCTTGGAATGAATGCATGCGATTGCAATGCCAGCGCTGGAGAGAACGGTCAGCCCGCCAGCCAAGGTCTATTCAAAACTACACGGTGCCTTTGTTCCAAATGAGAGGTCTTGTGATTGTGTTGTGTGTTTTTGTAGATAAGCGCATACAAACGGAGCAGAACCCATCCAGAGTGGGAAATTATTCCATGCATAAGACAACAACAAAACTAATACGCAACTTCAGTTACGGCGCTTACACCCGATTTTTTACCGATGCTGAATCAATTTCAGATTCCGATATCAATCGATACTAATACCAGTATGTGTTTCTTCCACTGAATTTAAAATGAGCACTATTGGCCGTGTAAAGGGTACCCAGCGGTGATCGGTTTTTGGGATCAGCCGATCCTGATCGGTGGCCGATAGACCCCTAGCTATATTGGTTCTCATTATAGGGGGAATAAAACGATACTGGTATCGACCTACATCACACTTTATGCCAATATTGTGCTGATGATATCAGACATCCCTTGTTAATACAGAGGTCCCCAACCAATTTTCCATGGAAGAAACAAGAGATGTTGGCGTAATCCAACAACAATTTATGAGAATAAGTGCAATAATACAATTTTATAAAAATAAAAACGGCAAAGATGGACCCCCCCGTGCATGCGGTAAGAAAGCAGAGTTTATTACAAACTCCTCATCACAACATCAGTCAAGCGAATGTTATTGTGGTGAATTTTCCTCTTTCTTGGCTTGGCTGCGTTTGGTTGAGTCTGATTGTCGCCCCCAGCATGAAGTCGCAGCCAAGATGGCGGCGATTCAGAAATCTAGCCGAGGGCGTTTGAAAACCGCTACTTCATTTCACTCGTATGTTAGGATTGGGAACCGCTTTATGTTTTATGCGCTTTGTTAAGTTAATGCTTTTTTTTCTCCAGTGAGGGCCACAAAGGGAAAAATGGGAGGATGCATTTTTGCCACTTGGATATTTTGAAAAGCAACACGTGTAGAAAAACTGCATCTGGGCTTTGTGATATGAAAAAGTATTTTATTTGTCTCAACGTTTTTTCCCTATTTTTGCTGTTGTTTTTTTCCCAAACATTTCATATTTCTTTTTAAATAATCTTTCTATTTTCTGGTAATATTCAGATTTTATTCTCATAGTACTATAACTTTTTTGCACCAGCCCAATTTTCCAGATTTCATTTTGCTGCGTTTGTCATAATATTACAACTTAAAAAAAAAAAATCTCCATGCTACTAAAATGACATTATTTCATTAATTAAAAATTGTAAAATTGTGACTTTTTTACTTTATTTTGTTTTTTCATGTCTGCTATTTTTTTCCCCCAACCATTTCAACTTTCTTCTTCTGAATGTTTTTCTTGTAATTATGACTTTTTTCTCGTCCTATTTTGACTTTTTCCTAACATAACTTTTTCCCTAACCTCATTTTCCAAAAATAGTTAGTTATTAAGTTAGTTAGTTAGTTTATGAAAATATTCCGACTTAAAAAACAAAACAGTATTTGGTATTTTTAGTGCTTTTTTCGGTAGATTAGAATATTTTCTCGTAATATTTTAACTCTTTTCTTGTAAAATTACTGCATATTTTTCCATTTTGGTTATTTTTTTGTAGTTCTTTTGCCGCGGGCCGCACTTTGGACACCCAGAAGTTTGCGCATCGGAATTAAAAGACGTTATTCGTGTAGATTTTTGGCAGTTACAAAAAAATAGACAATAAAAACACATTGCACGTTTCCCCCCCACACACATCTAACCACGATACTGTGATATCATACCATGCATCGGTAAATCAAAGGTTCGGCTTCTGGCTTCCCGGCATGCTTTGCGGCAATTGCGTTTAGAGTTCATGTCGTCGTGTATTATTCCCCATAGGGACGTGTTTATTTCGAACCTGATTGGTTGGTTTGCTACTTGGATCAAGAGATGAGAGTTTGCCGAAAGGGGACTAAAGAACATTAGCCCCCTAAAGAGTACCCAAGGAAGTTTAAGGGGATCGGACCCAACTCGAGGAAAAGAAGTTCTCTAAAATCTTTCCAAGATGTGAGGAGCTTTCCATGAAAGGGAGCAGCAGCGGGGAGTGGAGATAATTGCGCGGAGGACGTTCTCCCATGGCAATGAGGCTTATTTAAATGTAATGCCGGCTCGCCATTGGACGCTGGAGCCTCTCATGCCTTTCCTTGAAAGAAGCCCCGTCTGTTGGACCTTTTCTAGTCTCTCATAGACGACTTCTCGCCCTCGGGGGAAGAGAAAAGAACCTGACGCGTGTCCTTAAAGACTTAAAACAGCCGTAAAACAGTCTGCTATGTAAACCACTATTTAGACCAGGGGTGTCCAAGGTGCGGCCCGGGGGCCATTCGCGGTCTGCGGCTTTTTTATATTGGCCCGCGACAAACCTTGAAAAACTTTAAAAAAAAAACAAAAATGGAAAAATATGCAGGAATTTTCAAAGCAAAGACAGAAAATATTCAGGGGAAAAATTAAAATTAAAAAAAAGCACTAAAAATACTAAAGAAAGTATTATTGCGATGAACTAACAATAGAACAAATGAAGTTGTAATTTTTGGAAAACAAGGTTATGTTATGAAAATTATGTTATCAAAATATGAAGAGTCATTACAAGAAAAACATTTAGAAGAAGAAAGTTTGATTGGTTGGGAAAATTCAAGAAAAACAGCAGAAATAAAAAAACAGCTTGAATTTTACTAAAATAAAATAAAAAGTTTTACATTTAAAAAACAAAATTTAGATTTTTTTTACAATTAACTGAGGAAAAATAATGTCATTCTCGTAGCAAGGAGTTGAAATATTTGAAATATAATAAGAAGACGTTTCTCGGGAAGCCATCTTTTCAGGTTGAATTGACTTGTCTCCTTTGAACGCACGTTTGAGTAAATTGCGCCTCTCATTATCCTCCACAAACTTGTCTCGGATCTCATCTGTTTTGGAGCCAGCAGCAGATTTCCCTTGACAGCTTATCAAGGCAAAATACTATGGGCTGTACTTTAGAGCTGTGTAGCAGTGTACACAAAGTACGGCATCGATTGACCGTCCACTGCTAACGACTCACCACTCCATCAGTATGCTCGAAGTCGGGGTGTCCAAACTTTTTCCAGTGAGGGCCACGTAGCGAAAGATTGACACATGAAGATATGCTAAAAAGAACTGCTTCTCGGCTTTGTGATATGATGCAAAAAAGCCTTTTATTAGTATAAACAGTACCCCCTTTTTTTATTTCTCTTTATATTTCTCTTTAAATAATATTTACAATGTTTTGTTAATAATATGACTTTATTTTCATTATATTATGACTTTATTCCCATAATATTATTAATTTATTCCCATAATATTATGACTTTATTTCTATAATGTTATGACTATATTCCCATAATATTATGACTTTGTTCTCATAATATTATGACTATATTCCCATAATATTATGACTTTGTTCTCATAATATTATGACTATATTCCCATAATATTATGACTTTATTCTCATAATATTATTACTTTATTCCCATAATATTGTGACTTTATTCTCATAATATTGTGACTATATTCGCATATTATTATGGACTATATTCCCATAATATTATGAGTTTATTCTCATAATATTATGACTATATTCCCATATTATTATTACTTTATTCCCATAAAAAATAATAATTTATTCTTATAATATTATGACTTTATTCCCATAGTATTATAACTTTATTCTCATATTATTATGACTATATTCCTATAATATTATGACTTTATTCCCATCATATTATTACTATATTCCCATAATATGATGACTTTATTCCCATAATATGATGACTTTATTCTCATAATATTATGACTATATTCCCAAAATATTATGACTTTATTCCCATAATATTTTGACTATATTCCCATAATTTTATGACTTTATTCCCATAATACTATGACTCTATTCCCATAATATTATGACTATGTACCATAATTTTATGACTTTATTCTTATAATATTATGACTATATTCCCATATAATTATGACTTTATTCCCATAATATTTTGACTATATTCCCATAATTTTATGACTTTATTCCCATAATACTATGACTCTATTCCCATAATATTATGACTATGTACCATAATTTTATGACTTTATTCTTATAATATTATGACTATATTCCCATATAATTATGACTTTATTCCCATAATATTTTGACTATATTCCCATAATTTTATGACTTTATTCCCATAATACTATGACTCTATTCCCATAATATTATGACTATGTACCATAATTTTATGACTTTATTCTTATAATATTAGGACTATATTCCCATAATATAATGACTTTATTCTCATAATATTATGACTATATTCCCATAATATAATGACTTTATTCTCATAATATTATGACTATATTCCCATAATATTATGACTTTATTCACATAATATTATGACTTTATTCCCATAATATAATGACTTTATTCCCATAATATTATGACTATATTCCCAAAATATTTTGACCTAAGTCCCATAATATTATGACTTAAGTCTCATAATATTATGAGATTATTATCATTATTATGACCACAGTATAGTAGTCTATCCATGCAGAGTGGGAGAGAGTTAGATGGTGCGCTCAAGGATCGTCAAACAAAGTGGGAGAAGTTGCCGCTGGCAACAATCGAAACATGCAAAAACTGTGGGATTTCTGTATATTATTTTTGTGTGCTTGAAAACGATACAAGAATACCACCTTCATCTAGCAGAACAAGCCAAGATAGGATACCACAGATAGATTTGCATCCCTAATAGGAACCCAGCGGCAGACTCACATGCCCAGACGAATCGGGTCAGCGTGTCATAAATGTGTACGTTAGCAGAAATACATGCGTACGCATGCGAGTGCCTAACTACAACCCATACCAGTAAAACCAAACGGAATAAACAAACCATACGGTCTCCTAAGCCAACAGAAGCCATCACGTTTGTATTTTCTAAACGCCAGCCTCCGATTGAAGGCTGCAATCGATTCTTCATGCGACTCTTCTGGATCGATATTTACAGACCGGAGAGAGAGAGTCGGCGGGGGGTTCCGCTGGTGTCGGCAAAGATAAGCGGCATGAGCCTCTATAAGAAACGGGTCGGAGCGCTAAACCCTGAGAAAATCTCATTGCGATGTAAAAAAATAAATAAACAGCCCGCCTGGCATGCCGCTCCGCTCCGCACTGAGAAAAAAAAGGCATTTTTGACAGAAGTGCATCCAATACCATTAGAACCAGCTGCACCAGTTGATGCTATTTGCGGCCATTGTTGCGGCGAGGATAAATGTAGCGAAAGCCAGCTAAGTAGTGCTCTCAATGATGTGGATTTAGAGGATTAATAACTCCTCTGTGCGAGACGCACTGTGGTGTTACATATACGGGAATAAGTCACTGTGAGGACATCACGACACCTTCATGGGGGGGCTGCTGCGAAACGCAAAGCTTCAAAAGCTCTGCATTATTTATCTCTCTTTGCCGGGGGGGTACCCCACTCCATTTTGGATCACCGTCGCCGCTCGCTACTTTGCGCGTTCAATTTCCAAAAATATATCCACTTAGAAATCACGCCGTTTTGCCGGTTGAATGCGGCAATGTGGAAAAAAAGACGCATATTTAAACAAAATATGAAGCATTTTCAAGCATCAAAATGGCTAAAGGAGCTAAAACACAATTATAAGGCATTCAGAAGTCACATTAAAGGATAATATACAGTCTTCTACACTGGCCAGTAGGTGTCAGCGATGTTTCACTGATGAGACAGTAGCCATCGTACTCTAGAGAAACCAATGGGGGTATGCTGGAGCCTATCCCAGCCGACTTCTAGGCGAGAGGCGGGGTACACCCTGGACTGCCAGCCAATCGCAGCGCAGACAAACACCCATTCACACTCACACTCAAACACCAATTAACTTAACATGCGTGTTTTTAGAATGTGGAGTACTCCCACACATGCAGCGCAGGGACCGAAAGTAAAAAAAAAAAATAAATGAAAATGAATGATATGTATATAACAAAAACAAGGAACTCTCCCGATGCTAATGGCTGAGTCAATATTACATCTAATTTTCGCTTATTTTGTCTACTATAATGGGTGATGGGAGTGTAAAGGTTACTATAGGGGTGTTATTTCATGTCTAGAGGGCTCTAATAATGTTAAAAATCCTTTTTAGAAGGTTGCAAAGGGGTTTTCTATACACTAACTACAAACATATTCCATTTAAACTACTTTTTGAAAATTCACTTCTTACAGTTCAGGTCTAGGACCGTGTCAAATTTCCCTGGCCAGTTGAGAGACACAGTTTCTCCAACTTGTCCTGGGTCTTCCCCTAGGCCTCCTACTGATCAGACGTGCCCTGAACACCTCCCGGGGGAGGTGTCCGGGGGACATACTAAGCAGATGCTCTAGCCACCTCAGCTGGCTCCTCCCATTGACAAAAATGCCACCAAAAAATCCTGGACCCAAAACTGCATTCAAATTGGAGTGAATTCTATCATGGCCCGCATCCTGTTCCCCCACAAAGCTCCATGGTCATTGGTTAAGTTGTTTTTGTATTTCCCTCAACAGCAAAAAAGCAAACGGCACTAAAAACATAACCTCCTCGTTCACTTTTGGTTAGCTCATCAGCACGATGCGGTGCGTCGCTGCAAACTGCGACCACAACACAGCGGTACCTCCGTCTGCATGCGCCTTTCTTTTAGACCAAAACGACTGCAGCCCGCCACACAAACGACTTTCTGTTCCCGCGAATCATTCCACCGAATCAAGCGTCCAAAGGAGGCATCGACACGATGATGAACAGCTCCGTGTCTGTCTCCTTTCTGCATCCCATCCGCTGCTTTTCCGACTTTGAGCCTCCCCTGAGGAGGAAGTAAAAAGGGAAAGAGAGAATTAAAAAAAAAGAAGTTGCTGCCACGCTGGCGCTGCTGTCACTCAGCTGACATTTCCTCATGATAAATTCATGGCGGTGACACGGCTGAGAGACTCGTGGGGCGCGGGTTAATTCGTCAGGAGGCCAGGCCAACACTGGCGGCACAATGACAGAGCACAATGTCAACATCTCTTCATGGCGCAGGGAGAAGTAGGCCGTGAAATGGACCGCTCCTTTTTGGACAGATGCAGGACTGACGCCGTGGCGGCGACGCTGGGCGGAGTCGCTTGTTCACTAGCTAAGCACACGGATGACGCACAAGCTGGCGCTTCCATTGTTGGGAGTTTATCCTCAGCTTAACATTGTTATCATTTTCCTTAGACAATAGAACACAATAATACATTCATGTATACTGAAGTACTGCACAGTTCACTGAAAAAAAAAACACAATTACAGAAAAGCACAGTAGCAACGTGGGCGCCATTAATATTCTGCAAAAGGCAGTACAAGGAAATAAAATGACAGAATAGTGAAGTAAAAGTGAAGCACTGTAAATAAAATCTGATGATTGCCACAAGGAGAATAATACAATCTAGTTCAAATATATGAATCATTTATTTTGAAAAATAACCTAAAATAATGTGGAATAATAATAATAATGTAAACAGTGCAGAAAAAATGTGGGGAATATAAAAATACTATACAGTAAAAAAAGCAACATTATTATAATATATTAAATATTTGTATTTAATAATGGAATCAAATAATGTTTGTAATAATAATAATAATAATAATAATCTTGCAGACATGTGGGGGACATTGTTATTCTGCTGAAAAAATACAATAAAATAAAAAAGCAACATTGTTAAAATATATTATTTATTTACATTTTAAAACGGCATAAAACAATGTTTGTAATAGTAATAATAATAATAATCTAGCAGAAATGTGGGGGACATTATTATTCTGCTGTAAAAAACACTATAGAGTAAAAAAAAGCAACATTATTAATATATATTAATTATTTATATTTAAAAATGGCATCAAATAATGTTCATATCTGTAATAATAACAATAATAATAATCTGGCAGAAATGTGGGGGACATTGTTATTCTGCTGAATAAAATAAAATAAAATACAATAGTAGTAAAGTAAAAAATAATTAATAAAATAATTGCCCTAAGGAGATGAAAGCTATATTATTAAAAAAATGAAGTACTTATTTTTCAAAATAGCCCAAAGTAATGTGTAATGTAAAACAAACCAAAAACATTTTAGCGTGATTTTTCAAAATATGTTAATTAATTAATAAAATCATGGCTGTTTTGTGTCTGAATATGGCCTATTGTTAGTCCAAGAATATGCATATTGTACGTAATGTTTTGCCTAAATGAAGCACGAAGAGATAAATAAATAAAAAGGCATTCATGTCGCACTGCAAGACCCGTTGTAATACTTAGCATTCTACACTCCTCACTAGTAAAAAATAAGTAATACAGGAATTCTCCTAATGCTGACACATGTGTGTCTGGATTAGTATGAGTGATAAGGTGACTATAGGGTTGTTATTTCATGTCTAGAGGGATCTATTAATGTTGAAAATATAAATATTGTAGGTTGTAAGCAGGTTTTTCGTGAAAATATTCAATTTATAAATAAGGTATCCTTGCGGAAATTAACTTATCACGGCCAAGAAATGAGAATATTATGATATTATGACTATCATAGTTTTTCGGTGCTGCGTGGCGTGCAATTCCGAAACGGCGATCTTTGAAGCAACGCTTTGTGGTGCGTTCACGAGGTCGCTCTCTCCGCTTTTCTCCGACGCAAATATGCAAACAACTCCCCGACCTGCTCGGATGTGATGCCTCATCATTCCGTACGGCAGCTTTTACCGCCTGACCTTTACGAAATCATCATCTCTCAGGCTGCAACCTTGAAAGAGAAAAGTGCTTGAGCTCCATTAAGATATGCAACAATCACCATGTTGTTGTGCTTGTGGAGGATCTGAGGGCGTTCTTCCACCTTTAAAAGGGGAGATGTTGTTCTGAAATGAGACGGGCCTCAGCGCATTGATCTCCTTGGCAAGGTACAGTGCTTCCAAGACCTGCCTATTTTTATTCCTCCTCCCTCACATGTGTTGCCTGGCAACCTGAAGCGCATAGTGCACGCAACCTTGCACTCCGTGCACCGGTTCTGCTGCCACCAGTCTTACGATCAAGAATCCGAACGAAAAAGACAACAAAAATCACGTTTGCGGCCTTCGCCCGACTGGGCTCCATCGTCCAAACTGCAGGGTGTTGTGAAGGTGACTGGAGGTGGATCCATAGATAGCACATCTGCACGCAGACGGGTGACTGCTCGAGTGCTGACAGTGATCGGAAAGGACAAGGTCTCCCGCCCGCTCTCCAATATCCGTCACACGTCGGGATGCTGCCGTCTTATTCAAGCTGCCGGCCTGACATTCTCCTGCCCCCACCCCGAAAATCCACAAGCATCCCCCAAACCGATTCTCCTCGTTTGTCTCTTTCCCACGGAGCACTCGTGCTTGGCGGCGGTAATGATGGGGACGCGGGCGCTCATGCGGACTGACAGTGGAAATAAGTTCTTCCGAATACAACGCCAAACATCATGATACAGTAAACCCACTTTCGGCGCGGCTAGTCGTTCCAGACCCGACCATGATAAATTAATCTCATCAAAATAGGATTCCTTATTTATAAATAGAATATTTTTATAGTTAGAGCAAAGAAAACCTGTTTACGACCTTCTAAATATGGTTTGTACCATTATTAGAGCACTGTAGATATGAAATAACACCCCTATGGTCACCTTTGCACTCCTATTACCCAATATGGGAGAAAATAAGACACACAAAACGTAAATAAGAGGTAATATTGACTCACCCGTTAGCATTGGGAGAGTTCCCTGTTTAAGTTTTTTTTTACTTCCTGTGCTGGACTCAGTACTGACACCTAGCGACCAGTGTAGGATACTACATGTCATGAATATGTCTTCCAAATGCTCAAGGTTTCTATTTTAGTTCAATTAATTTTTGTGTACACAAACCTATGGTGCGTTCAAAGACCATTGAACAACATTGATCAACAAAACACAGTGAAAGAAAATCAACATAAACATGCATAAAATGTGGGATGTCTAACTGTATAATATTTATATAAGTAATGGCCCATATTTCATCGTAGCGGCTGAAAGTACCGGTTTGTGGTCGGGGCTGAACAGGGCTGCAGGCCTGTGGTTGGGGACCCCTAATTCTGTGGAACTATACAACCAACAAAGGAAAACTGACCAGTTGGTCACATGCAAAATTGTACAAAACCCGGGACAGCGGCCACACTGCAGCCCAGTGGTTAGCACGTGGGCCACACAGTCAGAAAATCTGAGCTCACCCTTAGGTTTGAATTTGTCTACATGCGCCCTGCCACTAGCTGAAGACGGGTCCGGGGTGTACCCCACCTCTCACCCAAAGTCCGCTGCGATAGGCTCCAGCATACCCCCAAGGTTCTAGTGAGGACAATGAATGAATGAACCGAGACAAAGTTTCAGTTGAAAACCGGATCGTACCAAAACTGGGGGTCTCAAAACCCCCAATATATGACAACCAATCTTTTTCGAGCTGCCCACGTCCATCGCCCTACAAATGAAGTTATGGAAGAAATAATCTGACTTGTCGGGTTAGGAATTCAGGAACTCAGTCTATTTTCCACGACTCCGCTTCGCCATACGGGCGTCTGGAATAAGGCAAAATATGAGACGGGAGTTTCCCCATCAAAAACCTCCAGCTGAGAGATCAGAGAACCTCCTTCAGGGACGCCCTTCCCCTCCGAACGTCTTAAATCGGAATGACTAAAGAGGCTGAGGAAGGTAAAGTCTGGAAGAGCGACGCCGGAATGACAGAGGAGCGCGATTCATCCTATGAGGGCACTCAAAGGGAACGCTTCTTCATCTGGAGAATCTGTGACTCCTCATGCAACCCTCATTCATCTCCATGAGAACTCAAAGGAGCTGCTTGGTCCACAGCGTGGGATTAATGAGTCCCTCTCGAGAGAACTTCACCTCCGGTTCTTGTGCTTGATAAACGGCGGAATGCTTTTCCGACAGTGACCTGCTTGCTCCCAAGAAGCCGTGCGGATGGAAACGTCCTGCCTCGACTCTGCTCTGTCAGGAAAGGAAGGAACGGCAGGACTCACCTGAAAGAACAATCCACACTAATGTACCCCACAGAGGTTACTGCCTGCTTCCTCTCCAAGGGCGGAAAGGTGCAGGTAACGCGGACTAATGCCTCTGAATCCTAAAAATGGACATCTTGCCGGCGACTGAGGGGATCCGACTTGGCCCTCATTAGCTCTGCGGCCAAGTAACTGTTGGCCGGGTTGCTTCTGACACGACTAACGAGGGCCATCAAGGCCGCTCAGCTCGCTGTCAGAGACCGGGATCCAGTGGGAGTCGGCTTCTGTTCATTAAGCAACACCAAAGTAGCCCATGGGGCTCATTATTGGTCTCCAAGGTTACCGTTTGCACCTTTTCGAAGAACAAAAAGGTTCCGAGATTTTCCCCAAAACACTGCTGAGGTTTTCTATGAAGACTTTCCTGCCAATATATCGATCAAGCGCCCCCTTGACATTTGAACGGTTTAGAGGTCGGACCACCCGGAAGTCAACCTGAACTTTCAAGGCAAATACGACCCAAAACCCAAAGAGTCAAAACAAAACAGAACCATCCAAAAAGGGGCGTCAAATTGTAGCTAACCTGGTAATGTACCCAACTTTTCGCGTACATTTCCAATGACAACCAAAACATGCACGGTGCTATACAGTACGCTAACCAAGGTTCCGCTGAAATCGACCGTCTGACCAAGCATGGGTGGTGAGAGTATTTTTCAGACTTTAACCAAAACCTGGGACAAAAACCCAGAGTACAAACGGCCGTGGGGACAGTTTGATCTTGGGAAATTCCAATGCAATTCCCATTGTGTCCCTGAGGGAAAAATGGATTCTAAATTTGAGCAAAGTAGAACAACTGGAAAGGATATAGTTCCATCCAAGAGTGTCCAATTTTTTTTTTTTTATGTGGAACACTTCTAAATCCAAACTAAATCAAAAACTTGGACTGATCTTCTGTTCTGTTCGAGTCCTACAAAAGCAGAATGCATGAAAAAAAGGTTTGTGATGACTGTTTTTACAGTCTGTACTAAAAAAACAGCAGTTTTGAGAACTATTTTTGTAGTAGGTTTATAAAAACAGCAGACAGCTCCTGTTACTTATAGGGTCTCTGACTGCAGGTTTTTGTGGCAGATCCTTGTCGGGTGAGCATGTCTGACTCATATTTTTAGAGTGGGTTTTGAAAAACAGCAAAGCACTCCTGTTATTTTCAAGATTTTTTACAACTCTTTTTGTAGAAAGTCTTTCAAACAACTCCTGTCAAACAAGAACCTTTGACTAAGGTTTTTTACATTTGGATCCCAAAAACAGCACACCGCTCCTGTTTTTTTCAGGATTCTGACTACTACTGTATTTCTGTGTTAGGTTAATAAAAACAGCAGATCAAAGGGTCTTCGAGTTAGGGATCTTTGTAGAAGGTCCTTCAAAACAGCAGAGCACTTCTATCGTATGAGAATCTTTAACAACTATTTTTGTAGTAGGTTCTTAAAAACAGCAAAACGGTTTTTGTTATTTTTATTGCTTTGACTTGTATTTTCATGGAAGATTCTTACCCAGCCATGGATTGAATTTCAATTTGAGAATCTTTGAACTTTCTTTTTATAGTGCAGTAAGTCTGGTAGTTTGAGGCCCTTTGTTACTCTTTTTTTTAGCAGGTCCTCAAAAACAGCAGACCGTTCTTGTTATTTGGATCACCTTTGACCAACACTTTTGTACAAGGTCCTTAAAAATAGCATAGCACTCGCATCATATGAAGAATCTGTGACGAGTGTTTTTATTGCCAGTTCTCAAAAACAGCACAGTGCTTTTGTTAATTTAGAATATTTGACTTGTGTTTTTGTTGTGTGTTTCTAAAAACAGCAAGATGCATCTGTTGGTTTGGGGATCTTTCATACTCTTTTTGTACTATGTCTTTAAAAACAGCAGAGGGATTGCCCCTGTTATTTAATCAATGCAAAAGGTCGTTAAAAACTGCACAGCACTCCTGTTGTATGGAGAATGTGTGAGATGTGTTTTTATTGTCAGTTCTCAAAAACAGCACCGTACTCCTGTTAATTTGAGCACCTTCGACGTTTGTGGTGTTTTTAAAAACCTGCAAGACTTGTCTGTTAGTTTGAGGATCTCTCTTTTTGTAGGAGGTCCTTAAAAACAGCAGAGCACTCCTGTTGTATGGAGAATCTTTGAGGGGTGTTTTTATGGACCTGTTTTCTTGCAGTTTCCTTCCGCCTTTTACGGTCCAGCCAGTTTCTTTTTTTGATGCGGAACACTTCTAAATCCCAACAAAATCGAAATCTTCCGATATTCCGATGTAACGGGAAAAATGATCAACTGCCAAAAAAAAGTTTCAAGGTGGTATCGCACATTTGCGTTGACCGCCTCCTTCTTTTGACTGACACACCCGGGACTCCGCCTACCAATCAATGGGACAGGCCTAAAGCGGAAACGGCACCCGGCTGAGAGCGGAGAGACTCGGTTTCCGCCGGTCTTGGGGATGAAGTTTGCAAATGGCCGCGCGGCACGTCAGCATACGCCTGCAGTGCCAATCAAGAGCGCTTCCCCGGCCGGGCCCACCGCGCTGGCAAAATGAAAGAATGACAAACTGTCATCTTCCGCAGCGGACGCGCGGGAAGGAGCAGTCAGAGTCCATCACGCTCAAAGAGACGCGAGGCTGCAGCTGATTGGCCCGTTGAGTTCACCGTGTCATTTGGGGGGGGGACAACGTCGCGCCAGAGCCACCTCTTAATTGAAGAGGAAAAAAATGAAATGTAAATTACGGACTGAAGCAAAAAAGTGACATTTTTCATCCTATCTTTGTAGCGGCGGCGCTGGAATCGGACCTCGTTAGCGTACCTAGAGAAATGACCCGTGTGATCACACTTGGCTTCCTTGCTCGTGAACGTGCAGTAGGAAGGAATCAGTGTAATAATCAAACCTGATCAAATACGCCCCACATTACGTAAACTGTCACCCTCCATTAATCACCCCCGAGGGGGCCCCACTCCCAACTACAGAGTGAGATATCGCCTGCAGCGGGTGACGCCGTCTGCACATTTTTCTTACTTTCCCTCAGAAAACTTTCTTGTAAGGTCGATGTTGTGTGTGGCGCGATGGAACAGCAAAATCTCGATGACCTTTGCAATAGATTCCCAAAAACAGCGTCGCCTGTCATACAGTACTAACCATGTTACATTACGTTCATTAAAAAACACCTATCATAAAAAGGAACTTTCGGCTAGTGCAGTACACTCTCAAAAATAGCACCGCACTCCCATTGTTTCTGACTGGTGTTTTTGTAGCAGATCCTTAAAAACAGCAGAGCACGTCTGTTGTATGGTTTCTATAGCGGGTTCTCAAAAACAGCCGCGTGCTCCTGTTGTATTGAGGTGTTGTTATAGTAGGTGCACAAAAACAGCAGTGTTCTTGTAGTTTTAATGACACCAGCATTTTTACAGGAGACCAAAAACAGCAGAGTGCTCCTGCCTTTGAATAGTGTTTATACAGTAGGTTCTCAAAAGCAGCAAACTATTGCCATTATTTGAGGAGCTTTGACTAGTCTTTTTGTAGCAAGTCCTTGACAGCAGTGTGGTCATGGCATGTGGAATATCTTTGACTAGTTTTTTATACAGTAGGTTCTCAAAAACAGCAGAACACTCCTGTTGTTGTAAAAACAGCAGTGCACCCGGGGCTATTGAGGGTATTTGGCTAATGCTTTTGTAGCAAATCCTTAAAAACAGCAGAGCACTATGTTTTATGGTGGCTCTTTGACTAGTGCTTCTACACTAGGTTCTCAAGGTTGTCGTAAGGAGGATCTTTGACGAGTGTTTTTGGTGGTAGGTTTTCAAAAACGCCTGTCGTATAGAGTCGCTGTTTTAACAGTTGGTCTCCAAAACCAGCAAACTATTCCTACTTTTTGAGGATCTTTGAATGTTGTCCTCAACAGCTGTGTGGTCCTGTCTTACGGAAGATCTGTGACTGGTGTTTTGTATTGTGGGTTCTCAAAAACAGCAAAGCACTCCTGTTATTTGGAGGCTCTTTGACTAGTATTTTTGTGGTACTTCCTTCAAAAAAGCAGAGTTTGCATGACGATTTTTGACAGCAGAACTCCTGTGATGTGGAGGATCTTTGACAAATGTTTTTACAGTAGATTCTCAAAAACAGCAGCACGCTCCTCTTGTGTTGAGGATATTTTGACGAGTGTTTTCGTAACAGGTCCTGGAAAAACAGCACAGCGCTCTTTTTAGTTTGACTAGCAGTTTTGCGGTAGGTGATTAAAAACAGCAGAGCACTCCTCAATGGTATATAGATGATCTTTGAGCAGCGTAAAGTGGATGTCATCTGGATGTTGGGCCGCCATTGCTTTGATGTAGCCCAGAAATGAAGTTTTAAAGTTTGAAACTTAGCCCAAAAATACACCAACCAAAAAAGGAGACGTCTTTTTACCTGACACTTTTCAGCCAAATCTAAACGCCATGGTGGCTTTTCGACGGTTTTTCAACCATTTTTTGCTGAATGGGATTCCGCTGACTTCAAGGGATGGACATTAAAAAGGAAATGCCTCGAAATGTTATCGTCTGAAACGGCAAAGAGTGTCAAGCGCTGTTGTTTTTTTTTCGTATCGGGACGCGTTCGCCGTTCCATCAATTTTGGCAATGAGCAATCAAGCGCGAGGCTTCCCTGCCGCCATGACGGCCGCTCGCATAGTCTCTGATGAGGACGCGAGTCGTGGGGCTTGCAGGTAGGCGACATCGACGCCCTGGATCGCACGGAGAAACACGCCAGCGCCGAGACAGAAGGCGCTTAACGGCCAACGCTCTCCTACGCGTGCTCACATCCGTTGTGACGTGGATGCGATTATGCATTCCGTGCGTCAGCCAGGCAGCGGCGGGGGGCTTCCAGGGGCCTCGGCGACCGGGATGCCCCCTGCGGAGACGAGAGGGGAGGTGAGAGCCGAGGAGAGGGGAGCGTGGAGACGGAGAACCAATCGGGAGTGCGCCGCTAACGGGACCAATCAGGGCGGCGGCTCCAGGCTGTGTTTTTCCCCCCGTCTTGTTTGCCACCCTAATCACGGATCGCGCATCGCCGTTTTTTTAAGCTGAACCGATGGTTGGCCTTTTCAGCCCCCTCGGACACCCGACCTCTCTCGGCCCGCTCCCCGCCGTCAGATTATTATTCTGCCAGCAGTCGCCGAGGAGACGCGCACGCCATCCATCACAATGCACAAATTCTCAGAGCGCGCCTTCAGCCGGGTCCTAATTAAAAAGCCTTTCTGCTCGTTTTCTTGGGAGATAATTAGACTTTCATCTCAGCAGGATGCCGCAGCCATAGATCCATTCTCTGCTTGCAGGGGGCCTTCAAGAAGGAAAGAAATAAATAAATTCAAAAGGTCTTTAACCACTCTCCTGCGGGGCACCAGTCAATAATTAAAGCAATCTCTCAATACAAAAAAAAAAAGTCGGCCTTGAGTGAACAAACGGAAAAGGCTAATAAAGTCGATTGGTGGAGAAAATGGGAAAGCTTCTTTTCCATAGCAATTAGCTCTTCATATCGCCGCCATCGAACGCTTGTGCAAAGGTCCGCCTCTGGTCGGCGCCGCCATGCCCACCCCGTGCGGGACCCCAGACAGCTGGAGGGCTGAATTATTGAAGCCCGAGAGCGGGGGGAACGCGGGGCCGCGTCCTCGCAGCTGCTTCCAGTCGACGCCCGAGCCGTCGTCGGACGCGTCCGTCTGCTGGGGAGACGTAACGGTGCCAGTCAGAGGCGACGGGGAACGAATCAGCGCCACTTTATTAGCGGCAACGATGATTGCGCCTGCCGTCGAGTCGCAAAAGTAATAATTAGGATACTTCTGATTATAATGATGATTGGAATGCAGATGACAGCCGCCGCCGCCGCCGCCGCCGCCGCCGCGCAAGGTGATGTGCGTCGGCCATGATGACGACGGCACGCAAAAACATCAACGATGTTGCTGGAAATCAAGTTTGATTGGGGATTTATGACTTTTGGCTGTTAGCAATCAGCTACAGCTTGTTTTTTTTTCTTACGGTGAAAAATACAATGATGGTGCGTTCACTTGTCATGATTGCTAAATGCTAATGCTAAATCTGCGCTATTTCCGTTGTTGGTAAACACAGGGTTGTCTGGAGGGGTCCTTTTGCGACCCCTTCGGCAGATTATTTTTTTGTTAATTTACATTCTAAAAATATAATTTGACAAGAAAACTATTTGAGAAAAGCAGCAGTCATTTTATCAGAATAAAGTCAAAATGTTAAGAAAATGGAAAAGAAAAAGTCAGAATTTTATGAGAATGGCATCATTTCAGTACCATAAAGTTGAAATATTAAAGAAAAAATGTGTTTTGTCGTGATATTATGATGAACAAACAATTTTTGGGGAAAATTTGGTTCCTGAAATAGTTATAACGTTACGAGAATAAAGTCCAAATATTGTAATTTACAATTACGAGAAAAAGACAAAGAAAAATGGAGAAAAAAAAGCAAAAAACTGCTGTAATTTAATAGGATATACAGTAGAATAAATTCAAAATATTAGGAGAGAAATTCCACAATTTTACTACAATAAACTTGTAGTAATAAAACAAAATTCATTTTGGTAGCGTAGAGTTGAAAATTTAAATATCAAAATAAATAATAAAAATAATATGACAATTAGTAATATGTTGAGAAACAAACAAAACAAAATAAAGAAAATTAGGTTCTCGAAAAAGTCAAGTTGCGAGAATAAATCAAAATATTATGGGAATAAAGTCATAATTACGAGAAGAAAATTTCAAGAAGAAAGTTGAAACACTTGAAAAATGTAAAAAAAAAAACAAACAAAAAAAACACACAATTGAAAAAAAAATGAAGTGTAATTTTTCAAGGATAAGGTGAAAACATTAAGAGAAAAAAAATATGATTTTTACTAGAATGTAATGTTATGAGAAAAAATGGTGTCATTTTGGTAACATAGAGTTGAAATATATGTATATTTTTTGTAATATTAAGAAAAACAAACAATAATTTGGGTTTTGTATTAAGTCCAAACAATATGGGACTGAGGAAAATTGCAAGAGAAAAGGTGAAATATTTGGAACATTTTAAAAACAAAGAAAAAAAGCGGAAAGTTCATAATAATATTAGACTTTCTCACCTATACCACGAAGCGGACATGCATTTTATCTTGAAATATATACCACTTAAAATATCAAAGTTGCATCCTTCCATTTGCACAATCTGACCCTTGCTGGAAAAAGTTTGGACAGTAAGTCTAAGCTGGTAAGTATTCCCAGTGACAAAAACAATCTGTGCAAATGTCTTTTGTTTACGACCTTCCAAATGTGTTTTTTAACATTATTAGAGCCATCTGGGTGTGAAATAACACCCCTATAGTCACTTTTACACGCCTATCCCGCAAAATCTTAAATGAAAATGTAGAAAATTAGACATTTAAGTGCAAATTTGAATTTGAATATTTTTGTAGTTTACAACCTTCCAAATGTGTTTTTTAACATTATTAGAGCCGTCTAGTCATGAAATAACACCCCTATATTCACCTCTACACTCCTATTTACCCAATATAGTAGACATAATAGGAGGAAATAGGACATTCAAATGTAGACACATACTTGTTAGCGTTGGAAAAGTTCTTTGTTCCTTTTTTCCTTCTTGGGCTGCACAGTACTTCCTGTGGTGGCTATTGTCAGATCAGTATTGATATTGAATGTCCTCGAATGCCTTATATAGATATTTTAGTTCATTTAGCCTTTTATATGTTTAAAAATCCCCAATTTAGGTTAAACATTTTTTTAATATTAAATACTATATTTGTCAAATACCGTGACAGAGTGAAGCTCGCCAATAATCCAGCAAGCGGTAGCCATCACCGAGCTAACAGTGAGTACAGTACTGACACCTAGTGACCAGAATGAAAAACTACAACATCTCTGAATGCATCTTTGTATGCCTTATTTTTGTATTTTAGCTCCTTTAGCCATTTTTATGCTCGAGAATGCTTCATTTAGTACGTACAATACGCTTTAGTGGGCGTAGTTTTTGGCTAATAATAGGCATGAAACAGAAATGATTCATTCATTTAGGAATTGATGCATTTTTTTAAGCACCGTCATACAGCGTAGCCGTGATATTGGAAGTGCAAAGTGGCCAGCGACGTGGCCACTGGGAGGAAAACGGCACAAAAGCAACATATGCGAAGCACCGTGGGGTACTTGGATCCAAAAAGTCGGTAAAACGGCTGGGAAACGAACAGACTCAAGTCACATGACACAAGGAAGCGCCACACGGGAGTAATCGCTGCGGCAAAGTGTTGACACGTTGACGTAAACACCGAGCGAAGGGGAAAACTCCCCGTTTTAATGCAAAACCGGCGGGCGATGAAAGCGGGGGCCCCCAGAAATCGATGCCGGGCCCTGCGTTAACATAAATGAGGTCCGGATTCAGCTCGTGCGCGGGACCACTTGGCTCAGCCGCTAATTGCTTTAGTAACGATTGCCTGACTCAGGTGCGGCCGGGGCGAGTGCAGCGTCACGATAGAAACACTTTTAGGGAGTCATTGCGCTCCACCTTCGCCGCCGGCCAGACGGGATGTCGGCGGCAGCGAGCGAGGTCTTGCTGTTAGCCGAGGGGAAGCGAAGGGATTGCGCAGAGCGTGAAGAGTCGGGAAGGAGGCGAAGGCGCTTTTTACAAGATAAACGGACCATTGGAGGACATAATTAGTGTTGGACTGAAATAAATACACCTGCCCGACGCTTCATTAGCAGCAGCTTGCAGCCCAATCCATCAGTGCCCATCCCATACCAGAGCACAGCGTGGAAATTAAAGTGAACAAATAAGCGTCTTTATCCTGAAAACGTGGATATTACGGATGAAAGCGGCATAGAAAATGGACGGATGGAAGTTGACGTGGGAATGTGTGGAAAAACACACAAAAATATGACATTGGGAACGTAACTACAAAATCGGAGGGTGGTGTATACACAGTACTGGCTAGTACCCCAATTTCCGCTCCCTTTCCGCGTAAGCCTCTACTACTAATCGTTTCAATACGGAGCCAATCACAAGCCAGTTGAAGCTCGGGCACTCAAACACCTCCCCCGCGTAAGGTGGTGATTCATGGAGGGGTTATTATTGCTGTATTATTGTTATTACCTATTGTTATAATTATAATAAAGAAATATATAAAATTGATATGTTTAAAATGTATGACAAAAAATGTACAATTTTTATTTAAAACATATATATATTTAAAAAAGTATTTCTGTACTCCAATTGCATGACTAAATTATTCCAGATCAGAATAAATTATAAATTGATATACTGAATTATAGATTGAATCAATTGAATGCTGGTTTGTATTTGTTTAAATCACATAAATTAAGAAAATAAAAATAGCCTCTTTATTAAAATTAAAAACTTTTTTTTTTTTAGACTTATCCAAACATCTTCTTCAGTCTCCCCAACAGAACTGAAGTGGGGCAAGAGGCAAAATACATTTTTATTTTGGCGTCCTGGGCTGTTTAATGGTTAACTGAAGCCCAGATTTGATGTGTGAAAAGTGTGAAAGGGAGGGGGGGTGCATAATGAAGTTTATTTAACTCCTCGGGCTGGTGGAGATAAACAGTCACCAGCTGCATCCCACACAAAGACATTTGGCATTTTTTATACGTATGTTTTACTTTCTCTCTGTGCCCGGCCAATAGGAGCCCGCGGCGTTATAATTGCCTGTGAGGCCGCCGCCATCAGACTTATTATTTCTACCATCACGCCTGGTGTCATGGTCATGTAAGTTGGTGTAATTAATGTCCGCCGGCGGCCTATTGGCTCCATCATCAAGCGTAAGTCGAGCACTTGACACTGGTGCATTGTGGAGCACGACACAAGCAATTACTTAGAATCGTTTCCCACCGACAGCTCAGAAACGGGCCATAGAATACAGAAATTCCTTGTTTGTGGCCTTCTGCATACTTTTAACATTATTAGAGCCGTCTAGTCATGAAATAACACCCCTATAGTCACCTCTACACTCATATTTACCCAATATAGTAGACGTAATAAGATGAAATAAGCCATTTAAGTGCAAATTTGAATATTTTTGTAGTTTACTCGTTTACAACCTATTAAATCTTTTTTTAACATTATTAGAGCCGTCTAATTATGAAATAACACCCCTATAGTCACATCTACACTCATATTACCCAATATAGTAATAATAATAATAGACATAATAAGAAAACACAAGACATTTAAGTGCATAAATAAGAGTAGTGCAAGGGGAGGACAGGAAGTGACGTCTGGGGTCAGAGTAGCGTTTTGCTTTTAAGTAGCCCATTTTATTATTATGATTATGAATATTATTGTTGTTATTATTATTATTGTGGCTGTTTTGAGATCCTTCAAACCAGCAAACCTAATGCTTGTGCGTCTCAACAAACACTACAGTAACATTACTGACATCTAGTGACCAGTGTAGAGTACTGCATATCATCGCAACGCCTTTAAATGCGTCTTCTGAATGTCGTATATTTGTATTTTAGTTCATTTGGCCATTTTTATGCTTAGATATGCTTCATTTATGATTGCTCTGTACAGTATAAGTACAACTACGCGCGGCGCCTCAGCCTCTTGCTTTGGATTTCTGTCCTGCTTTTTGGATGAGGTGTTCAAAGCCCCTTGCATGCCAGGCCGCTTTCAAAGACCCCCCGCCGCTCGTGTCAGAACCGCCGCCTCTGCAGCACAGACATTAAAGTCATCCCGAATGTCTGCTGGCGTAAATCCTCGGCGAGCATTAATTAGAAGTTGCCGTGTCCTCGCAAACGGCGAGTGGGTTTCCACCCAAAAAAGAAATCTGCAACATTAACTGTTCTGGGAAATGAGAGCAGTTTTCCATCTGGAATGGGAACATCCATTGTTGTTTTAGTCGTGGTTGTACAATAATTACCACTGATATATATGATTAGAAAATGACTTTTTCCAATGGAATATTGATGATAATGCGCCTCTCCTGGGCATACACGATATTGCATATTCCCCTTTCGGGAAAGCCCAGAGGTGAGAGGATTGATTACATGTTCCTGTCTCTCCTCGGCCTAATTAAAGATCTAAGGGATATTGCCTCATGGGAGGAACAACTCCACTGTTTCATCATCAGCATCCTACAACACGCCAAGTCAAAGCTGGAACCCAGGACCAGTGCAGCTCCCCCTACTGGTGTGGAGTAGAATCCACCTCAAAGCAGCTTTGGCATGGGACTTTTCTATTTTGTGGCTGTTTAGTGTTTGGCCTGTGGCACATTTTAAGAATACCATTTAAAGCAAAATAAAAAAAAAAAAACCAACAGTAACATAAATGACAAAAAATCAGCAGGAATTTTACAGGAATAAAGTCAAAATATTATGAAGAAAAGTTGTAATCTAACAAGAAAAAGTTGTAATTGAAATATTAAAAAGAACTAGAAATTTTTTTTAAAGATGTTTTTAAAAATGTTGTAATTAACAACAAACAACGAAAAAACAAACAGAGTAGTAATTTTTGGAAAATTAGGTTGCAGAAAAAAAATCTAATTTTACAAGAACAAAGCCTAAATATTATGGGAATTAAGTCATGATTATTAAAATAAAATTTGCAAGTAGAAAGTTGAACTAGTTGGAAAATTATGGAAAGAAAACAGCAGAAAAGTAAAAAATGGAAATTATCAGATTAAAAAAAGATAATTATGAGAAAAGAAAGTCATGATTATAAGATAAAAAAACTAAATAATGAAATAAAATGTCATAATTAAGTGAATTAAAAAATCAAAATTATTTGATAAAATGTTCAAATTATGAGATACAAACTCCGCCTTATACACTTGAGCCTTCGTCACCTTTTTATCTCATGATTATGACTTTCCTATCTCACAGTTATGACTGTTTCTTCTCCTCATTTCGACTTTTTAATTCACAAATAACTACCTAATAACTAGTTAGCCTCCATTTTATTTATTCTAAACTTAAGAATGGGTTTGAAACTGAATGGGGAGAAAAGGACCAAGTAAGAAGCCAAAAACGTACCACTTCCACAGGGAATGGGAGGAGAAGTGTTTTTCACACATCAGTGTAAGATCACTTACTCCTAGTGGTGTAAAATATTTTCTTTGTTTTCTTTAATAATTTTGGGCAAAAAAAAAGAAAAAAAAAAAAAAAAAAAAGGGAATAATAAAAAAAAAAAACAATTAAAAAAAAACACAATAGAGTGAAAAACGAATGTTGGATATGCAAAGTGGCGAGGGACGACTGCAGTCACAGCAAGACAAAAAAGGTCATGCCCTAGATTTGGCACTTTGTTCGGCTGTTCTTGAACACACCGTCGTTTTTTTTGTTATTTTCCATCTTTCGAGTTAGATCTCTTATATAACGCCTACACCGCGACTCTGACCCCAGGTGATCTCTCAATCATCTTACATCATCGTGCATCAGGGGTGAGAAGCTATACATTTTCTCGCTTCAAATGCATTTAGAGACGGGGATGTACTGCATTCATTATACCTACATGCTTGTATTGGTTATTCCAGGGATCCCAACGTAACAGTAGCTGCGTCGCTATATCATCTTTGCATAACGTTCTTTGGCAAAACGTCAGTCAAGTCATCTACCCGCCAACGAGCTTATCACGGTTGACATCCGTGTTTATTGTTCGTGTTTGACAGGAACATTTTGAAGTCGGCCCTGGTGGGATATTTCCGCATTCCCGGCAGTCTCAAATGCACCATGACCGCGGAGTTGCAGGCTGTAACGTCTCCGCGACATGACACGAGGCGTAATTTCATCTCCGCCGTTCCACGTCGGCCCGCACTTGGGCGCGCTCGTGTAGGCTCCCGAATGTGCCAAAAATGACAGAGGGAGGGGAATTAGCGTCGGGTCCCGTTCGCCGGCGCCGTACGCTCGTAAAACAGACGGCGTCCACGTTGGGCGCTGCCATTGATTCCGCGACAGGTGCCAATCAGAGCGGTCGCCGTCGACGGTGACGGAACACGGACATCACACGCCTCATCGCGCTTTACATCACCGCAGAGCGGCGCGTGGCGGCGGGCCTCGACAAACGGACCTCTCGCCTTGGAACCCGAATCAATATTTGTCTGGTCCTGCTGAAAGAAAACAATGATCCAAACAGGAAGACAACGCTGTCGCCGCTCCTCAGGAGCCTCCTTTTGCTTGGCCTGAAATTCCATTTGCACATCAGCGTTGCTCGAATTCCAAAAAATCTTTACTTAGCAAATGAGCGCCCGTTGTCTTTCGGTATCAGAAGTCCGCAGGGAGAGCGGAGGTGTCCGAGCCCGATTGGACGCTCCGCTGCCGAGCAAACAATTCAATTGAAGTGCACAGATTGGTTATTCGTCTCGACCGTCCAAAAAATTCCTCTAACATTCATTCTAATTAGCTTGCATTGAACAGGCGGCCTTCTCGGAAGCGCTGCGAGCTGTGGTCAGTGCTCAGAAGATGGCCCGGGCTGATTGGATTACTTTTCCCCCGAGTCTTTTCAATTTGCCGTCTCGAGTGTGTTCAGACACTCCGCAGAGTGAAAAATGACCTCAAAACATCACGTCGTAGTCGATTGCGGGATCCGGAACGGGTGATGGCCGGTGCAGCTGTAGACCTGGTGGTAAACCTGTGCCGGTAAACCCGGTGGTTTTCCGCTGCTGAACTGGACCTTCAGTTGACAGTCCAGGTTTGTAGTTTACTGGCTGTCAAGCTGCCGACCCTGGTTCGAGCCAGGCTGGAACGAGGGGCTGGCAGAACCAGGCGAGTGACACTGGTGGCGTGACCTGGATGAGAATGAGGATCATGGGGGGGGGTGAGTGGCAAACCTTACTTTCAGAGTCGCACTGGTCAACTAGCTGACAGTCTGGGCTTTTAGCTCGATGGCTAGCGCTCTCAATTCTCCTTCTGCGGACCCAAAGGCATTGTGTGTTTTTGTGCTAAGACTAATAGCACAAATATCCTGACTAGTGCTGTGACGTTCATGAACGAACCGGCAATGGGAACCGAGTTGCAGCTAGGGAGCTGATGGAAAAGGTACATAAGTTATCTCAGGGAAAACACATTTATACGTTTATCTTATGTTAGAATAGTGCATACTGCTGGGCTGTTGTAAAATCGTTAACGCACCCACATTTCTAACCCCCGACCCACGCTGACAAACAACTCCTTATATGGTGATTGGAGTGTGGGTCCGTGTAAGAAGTAATAAAAGGCAGAAAGGAGAGGAGGCTCTTCAGAACGGGTTGGAGCAGATAGCGAAGACCTCTTCTTCTTTCGCAAAAGACAATATCTGACTCTAAGTTTTGTGTCTTTGACTCCTGTCTTCCTGTTGGTGTGGGTCCTGCCAGAGCAGCGACTCCGACAGGACCGTTCTCCCCCAAACCCCCCCAATTCCCTGGGCCACATCGAGGACAGTCCACCCGTCTGTTTGGTTTTTCTGTATTACTAACAATGTTGTTGTCTTTGCACTAAAAGCTGTTTTGCAATTCATCTTAGCCTGTTGTTGTTTATGCGTGTCATGGTTTACACACAGACACGGAATTTGCACAACGGGTGATTCCAGATTGTGACATCACTGGGGGACCGAGCAGTTTTGCGGTTTTGTTCGGTAGAATGAGCGTTTTTGCATGAATGTCCTGAATAAGTTGAGTGGTTTGGCGGTGGAACGGCCTGAACAGAAATACAACCCTTAAGAGTCACACTGTGCTGAGCTGACAGTCTTTTTGCTCAATGGCTAGCGCTCTCTGAGCCCATTACATGGCGAGGCTGCAAAGCTAAGTATTGCGCAATGTGCCAGCCAGCTGGGGTGACTATGCAGAAGCGTGTTGGTAAAGCTCTCCAGAGCCACGCTGGACCTCGAGCTGACAGTCCTGGATTTGAGCTCAATGGTTGGCGCTCTCGTCGCTCGCTCTGTGGATCGCGGTTCGAGCCCCGTCTGGCCGTTTTTGCCTATGCGGTTGGTCTTTTCCGCCGCATATCAAAGTCCGTACCAAGTTCTTCCGGTAAGGTTCTGCCAGGCATATCGTGGACGGGCCGGCTTGCTTGTCGCTCTGGTTTATTTCACTCCCAGTTCTTCACTGCGGAATTTGGACGAGTCCTGATTGACAAACTGCTCCGTAAGAGCCCCGTCCGTCAAAGCCGACAGAGCAAGAACGAGAGCCCATGAAACATCATCTTACCTGCACGCCCGTCGTTTCCCGGGCCTGGCAGAAGAACAGTCCCCACGGAGAGTCAACTTTTAAAAATCCTTCTCATTCCTTTCCAAAGGTCAAGCTAAACTGCAGCTGACAAATGAATGAGAGCAGTGGTTTCCAGCACCGCGACCAGTACCTGATTTAATTCAACGCTTTAGACAGCCTCTTTTGATCACACGGCTCGTCAAATGTAAAGCAGGATTTCTATGCTGCCAGTCCTACCAGTAAAGCACAAACGCTTCTTTTTGGCAAAGCAGCCCGTTGGAGTTGGAGACCCCCGATTTCGACTTTGCCGTTCCCAGGAGTGGGATTATTGTTTGAAGAAGCTCGTGGAGCTGTCCTTCAATCTTTTTTTTTTTTATCAGTGCACGTTTGCCTCCTTCAACTGCAGCGCGCATCAAAACGGGCGGAGCCTCGCTGAAGGGCTGGAACAACAAGACGTGTTCACAACGTGCCTCTCGTAACGAGTGCTTGCGGAAAAAACACGTCTTTTGATAACGGGTGATGGCGGGGAAAAGAAAAACTGAAAATGGCTGTCTCAAATCGGAGGAGGGGGTTTTTATCGGATTTTAACGTCGCACAATTTTGGTCAATTTAGTGAACGTTGTATTTAGTCAGACACAAGGAGCTGACTAAACTGATTGTCTCATTTTTAAAAGTACAGCCAAACCGCAGTTTTTGAACGCCCCAGTTTTAGTACAATTCAGTTTTTGCCTCCGTTTTGGTCTGATATTCCACATAACAACCTAATCCGTTTGCCCTACAGTACTTTGCCAATAAAGTGGTCATTCTTTTATCATTTATACAGTATATAATACATTCTGCACCTTGTAGACATAAAATATCATCGCCTTTACACACCTCCTATTTTTTGTTCAGGCCACATAACTAATGCGCAGGCTACGGGATCACTGCAGAGACAGTCACGGCTTCTGGAGTGCTATCTACTTATTCTACAATGTATTTTCTCTAAACTTTAAAAAGGGTTTCAATGGGAGTGGGGAAGAAGGACAAAGTAATGAACCAAAAACTTACCACTTCCACATGGAATGGGAGGACAACTTTTTCTTCACTCTATCGTGTCAGACACGGCATGGCTGACTACATGCAGTGTAACAGTGATGTGATGTGTTGTCATTTCTCTGGCGCCGGGTGACCAGAATACTACCTATGACTTGTCTTTCAATGCATTTGGTAGGGAATCGTCAATGAAGAAACACAACACACTGCATGTTGGTGTCCTGAAATATCTAAAGCTGCCCGGCTTCTCCGGACGAGCAGACGTTCAAGGCCGGAATGTTCTTGTAAGTGTTGTGGAGACGCTCCCTTTGTCTAGACGCATTGGCGGAATCGATCCGTCAATCAGACTGTGTTGGTGCAGCACTTTCTGTACAAACACAAGAGTAGATGTGAGTGTAATTGCTGGAGGAACAACAGTGTGGCAAAGGACCACATGAGGCTTAGAGACCAAAGGAGTGGAGCCTATCCGAAGGGAACTTGGTGTCAGAGAGTCAGCATCGGAGGAAAGCGAGGAAAACCTGAACCTTTCGGCATTTTATTGTATCTTGCCGAGGGACAGTACCATCCAGGTAAACGCGGATATACTTTGGAGTAATGAGTGTGGTAAAGATTTACTGTCCACTGAAATGTCACAGTCGTACGTTGGAAGTCGTCTTTCCCTCAACGCAGACCCGTGCAGACCCAGATCGTGACTTGTGACGACTTGCGGAGACGCAATATTGACACTCACCTACCATTTCTGACCTGGACATGCGATATGAGTATTCAGAATACACCAGGACTGGAAGGACAAGGCTTTGGTATTCAACCAAAGACAAAGTCCTTGTTGGCGTTGTTGAACGCAAAAGACACAAAACTCCAATACTTACTAGTTTGTTCTGGTGTACTCAATGACTGTATGTATAAATTCTACCCTCCGTTTCTAGTGATGTTTACCAAAGTCCCTGGGGATCGGTAAAGTCCCCGAATCAGTTCGGAATCAAAACTTGGCTCATTGCACTGTCAATCAAAAAGCTATGCCGCCTCAGACGGACGGTCCAATCGTCACGCAGAAGCCGAGCGTCCGGGCCAGACCCCCAGAGGTGCCCAGTGTCCCAGCATTGATCCAATGACCGTCCAGTCCTGCACCCTGGAACAAAGTCAGTAGCGCGTCTGACTGTGTGACAAGGAAGTGTCAGTTCCGAACAAAAGATGAAGGTTTTCTAGCAAATATTTAGTCGGCGAAATGTACAGTCCCCACCCTTGCATTCTTAGAGCAATGACCACTGTGGAGAACCTGACCTTAACCCAAACCCATCTGTAGCAAAGAGTGATAATTTGGTAAAGGTTCTGCTATTTGTACACCGGGGAAAAAACTGGATCTGTTTGGACGTGGACAAAGAATACTGGACTACATTAGTGTTGGCTGTGAAAAATGTCCACTACCCCTAATTCTGACTTGAAAGATTCAGGTGGGATGCGGCGCTGACAAAACCTGCAGAAATGTCACACTAGCAGGCAGAGCTGAATTATGTATAAGGTGTACCGATAATGCGATGGGGCGAGAACAGAACTATAAATACGACGAGTAAGACAGGCGGGGGAAAAAAAACAAGCGGCAAGGCGGCGGAAAGCAAAGAGTTCAACAATTACAACGTCGGACAGGAAGTGACAGCAGAAGAGGACGTGGTGAGATGTAAGTGTTTAGGCTCCTGCAAGCTCCTGCACCGCACGGCAGGGCAGACAACGCCAGGGCTAATTAGCGCCTTTGCCCGCTTGCTTCTTGCTCGGCGAAACATTCGCATACCCGGTGACAGCCATGAACATCCGCGGCTAATTGAAGAGCCGATACAAAAATGGTGTTTGGGTAGCGTTGCACCACCGCAGGAGTGCTTTCGGAGCACACGTCCTGGAGCGCAAAGGGAGCAAAGGGGGGCAGCGAATCGCATCTGCTTGCACGTCGAGTCCTTTCAAGGAGGTGGCAGTTTTGCGCAATTTAATTGACTTCCCCCCGGACCAGTTTGCTCGTACGCTCTTATTTTGTTCAAACTTTTTCATTAAAACTTACGGCCGAGCATCGATTTGCACTGGCATCTACATGCGGCGTGAACAATTGGCAGGCTACGTTTCCACGGACACCGTTGCTGTGATTGCTACGAGTATTAGGGCCGCTTAAAAAAAAAAATTAAAAGTCGAAATTTCACAGAAAAAAAATCGTAATTTTACGAGGAAAAAAGACGTAATATTACCTTTGACCCAGGCCGAAGGTCACACGAGTCCCCCGTGTGTATAGCTGTCTCAGGCCATGCCTGTTACATGGAGTATGAAAATAATCTCAGATTTTGCGAACAAAGTCGTACATTTACGAGAAAAGCTCAAAATTGTACGAGAGTTAAAGTCGGAACTTTACAAGAATAAAAGTCGGAACGGGACGTTACAGGCATTGTCTGGGACAGCTATGACACGGGGGGCCTTTTGTGAAGGGGGCGGAGTACTTGAGAGTACCGGTGAGAGCATGCCGAGCATGCTAACCTGTAATCGGTCATTCCGTCCTGAAGATCTATGCTACTTTTTCACTTTGACACGAGTGACACAATGACCGACTATTTTTATTATGAAAATACGACTTTTTTCTCGTAATATTATGACTTTTTGCTTGTAATATTAGGACTTTTTTTCTTAATAATATTATGAGTTTTTGGCTCGTGAAACTATGACTTTTTTTCTTGTAATAGTATGATATTTATTCTTGTAAAATTATAATCTTTAAAAAAATTACAACTCTGACACGTGTGACACAATGACACCTAATATTCCGACCTTTTTTCCGTAATATTCTGACCTTTTTTCCGTAATATTATGACTTTTTTTCTCGTAATATTATGAGTTTATGTCTCGTGAAACTACAAATTTTTTCTTGTAATATTACGACTTTTTTTCTCGTAAAATTACAACTTTTTTTCAGTAAAATTATGAGTATTTTTCTCGTAATATTATGACTTTTTGTCTCGTGAAACTACAACGTTTTTTCTTGTAAAATTACGGGGAAAAAAAGTCCGAATATTACGTGTCATACGTGTCAAAGGGAAAAGGCAGCGTAGTTCTTTGGGAAGGAAGGAAACTCTTTTATTTGTAACGGGACAGCAAAACAGAGCAGTTGGGCACAAACAGATTAGCATGTGTTAGCATCATCTCACCTCCACATAAGGCCCTCGTTTCATAGCGGTCTCAGGCAAAGCCTGTAACGTCAAGTTACGACTTTTATTCTCGTAAAGTTGTGAACTTTACTCGCGTAATATGACGAGCTTTTCACGTTATTGTGGTAAATTTATCTCATTATTCTCGAAATAGCCGATGGTTTTAATACTCCGTCATAACAGGCATTGCCTGAGACAGCTATAATAACAGAAAAGTTGTGTGACCTTTGGGCTGAGTCCAAGGTAATATCGCGGCTTTTTTCCTCTAATAATTATAACTTTTTTTTTTCTTAGCATTCAGGGTTTAGTCAAATGTAATCCATATCTTTGTTGTTTGTCCATTAACCTGATCGATGACTTTCTAAATCCAGGTTTTAACATTATTAGAGCCCTGTAGAAATAACACCACAGTGGGGGAGGAAGGGCAAAATAGCCAAAAACTTACCACTTCCTCACTTAAGGAGAGGATGACCCTTTTTTTTGACTATATCTCAGCCATGGCATGTCGGCTCGGCTCTGCTGGCTTAGTAGCAAGGCATGACTGTAATCGTCAAGTTATCAAAAGTTCTGTGACTCGAGGACCAAAAGGGGCGGAGCTGGAAGGTCCCAGGTTCTGTTTTGCAGCGTTGTACGACATTCTGTGCCACAGCTTTTTTTTATGTTGATGTTTAACGGCACTTAACGAGATAAATGCTAATTAAAAGAGGCTAATTAAGACAAGAGGACTTCACACAAGAGCACACACATTTCTGGATGCAGTGCGAAACACTGGATGTGCGCAGAGTTTGAAGACCTGATTAAGCTCTGGAGGGAAGACATGACGTCCCTAATTGCACTATGCAATTGAATACACTTGAAGCAACTCATGTAACGTCGGCACACATAGAAAAGTCACTGGTTGCTAGTTCAATCCTAACTGCGCATTCATCATAATCAATCATTTGTACATTTAGTCAGTCTGCCTTTTTACTTTTTGCAGAGTTTCAAATTCTGCTTTTTATATGTTTAAACAAATATATACTTTAAAAGGTTCTCCCTACTGGTGAAAAATGGCTTATTCAAGGTGGCTCAGGTGGTAGATCGGCCGTCTCCCAACCTGATGGTTGCTGGTTCAATCATCCTCCAATTTTACATTTCAAATTTCATTTCATTTCTCACCTGCTTCACAGCATTCCAACATCAAAATGTTCAGCTCATTCAGGACATGTAAGTTGCCTCTCAGGAACTTTCTTAAAATTCCCACATTTTCCATAATGCAATGTTTTCTGTGAGATAGATGGGTGGATTTTCCCCAATGAAAATAAACAGACAGTTTAATTTTGCATATAACATTCCATGTAATGTTCTGCTTATTCTGTATACAGTGGCATGGCTCAGGTTGTAGAGTCCCAACCTAACGGCTGCTGGTTCTATCCTCGGTCTGTGAATAGATTTCAATACATTTCCATGATATTTCAATAGTCATTGTACTAAATCAAAAAGCTAAGATGAGTTTCATGTCTTACTGTACCCAAAATGAACCGTGACCCTACAACCAGTTATGATTATGGGGTGTCATTACACCTACAACCAATCCAATTCAGTTCTGTTGTTGGACAACCATCCAACTGGTCCCTTCCCAATACTTGGGATACCTTCCCAATAATAGAAGAGGCCACACCCATTTGCTGTAACTCCTCTGAAAGGAGGAAAGGAAACAAACCCACGTGCACATTCAGGTCAGGGCTTGGTAGACTGCAGGGCAACGGCAACAACTAAACGCTGACTTCATATTGAAAAAAAGACGTCAAAAAACCTCTTTATTGATTTGCACTCCATCATGCTGAGGTCTCCCATCGATCTGCAAAGTTATTGATATGCTATAAAGCAACAAAGGATATCGCTCACTTGACAAAGGTTGGCCAAGATGGAAAGTCATGTCAATTAAATAACGTGATTTACTAGACTGATGCAGTGCAGCCTACAAAGCGGACGAGGGGTAGACTTCAAGTGTGCTTCTAATTTCAAGACGGTAAAGTGAACTAGAGTAGGCAATGTCAGGAAAAATTGCATGTGAATGTGGACTGAGGATTCCCTGACTGAGGATTGAACCAGCAACCATAAGGTCAGGAAGAGACCACTCCAAGACCCGAGCCATGCCACTGTGCACAGAATGAGCAGAATGTCTCATAAAATGTTAAATGTAGACTAAATTTTTCATTCATTTTCAGACGGAAAAATGGCACAAAAAATATTGAATTATGTAGATGGCCTACATGTCCTGAATGAGCTGACCAAAATCGGAATTTACTTTCCGAATTTCAAATGTCGGAAAGTAAAAATGCAGACTGAATGTTGACATGTATAAACAAGTTGACTGATTAAAGTGGGACCCAGGATCGAACCAGCAACCACCAGGTTGGGAAACAGCCTCTACACCACCTGTGCCGTGTCACCCTGTAGATCATCCCTGTAATGGAAACTGGAAAATGGTTTTCCACCAATAATAAATTGCCCATTCCAACGCAAACCAGAAAGCTCCAAGGTTTTTAAAGACAAAAACCTTCATTTGCATGCGGACAAGAGGGCAAAACACATTGAAAAGTATGCATTTTTAAAAACATCCATACGAGTGCGGGCATGGCTTCAAATAGGGAAAAAACTATTCCCCCTTTGAAGACACATGGCAAAAAATACAGTACAAAAACAACTGCCATATAAAAAAAGGTTTTTTGAAATGAAAACAAATATTTTCAAATTAAATACAAAAAAATTGAATTTAAAAATAGAAGATGATACATGATGACAAATGATAGAGAAGGAATAGGATGATGTTGGTAGAGTGATCCTGCCACCTCATCAAGGCGCGTATTTATTTTTACTATTTTATTCTCACCTCAACGCAAGGTTTTGATGTGGTTACATCACCATGTTTACATACCCGCTCAAAAACCACTTTAAATATTCATGTTTATCATCTACTATTTTAGCAGACGATGTCACACCTCTCCTTCTCCCTTATGGTGTACAAAAAAAACAATACGTTTCTCCAAATTTGCTTGGATTTTTGAGGCTTGTAAATGTAAAAACTCTCATTTGAACAGTCCGACTTTCGGAGGTTTCAGTGTTGATTGGCGATCACGGATGCATTTTTCCATGGATTCATTTTTTTGATGCTGCAAACATAAGGTAAAGTCAAAGGAAACTTTCATTCACATGTTTGCTGAACTTTGATTGAAATTGGAAGTACTTTTCCAATTATTTGATAACAATCCCTTGTCAATACGTCTTTCGACAATTCCAAAAAAAAAACCTTAAAGGAACCCAATTGAGTCTTATTTTGGAGTAAATCCTCTATTTATAGCCCACTGGAACGATCCCGAGGACAAAACTTGACTCGTCTGCTCCATATTCTTTTATTTTTTGCCACTCGAAGGGGTTCAAGTGTAATTTGGAGATAAGTTGCCTTATTAATAAAAGACGTGACGACATAAGACCTAGCAAGCAATTATTTACTCATTAAATAGGTTAGCAGGTTGGCCTGGAGCGGCAAAGGCTAATTAATAAGGAAGGGGGCTCAATCCCTGGCGGCGCAAAGTATTCCCCCTGCGAGACGGCGACTGAGGGGAGTCTGCGGTCTCACACACGCACACAAGAGGTAAGTCATTAGAAGAGTGCACTTGTAAATGCAAACGATAGGTTGTGTATTCAGATGTGCAATAACCAGCAGCGTTTTATTTATTTGACAGCTGCTTGTGACCTTGGGGTCAGGTTTCTGTTTAGCTCCTCCTCTTCCTCTACATCGGCGGTGGAACCCTAGGAAAACATGTCATGCAAAGTAGTCCTACCCGTTGCTGACTCACCGTCCGGGCATTTACTTGAGTGCAACTGCTAAATAACCCGCCACGGGGCCGCAGAAATGGCAAGTACCAGCAATGTAACTCATTCAATACCAAATTATATAATTAGAGATTTTTATAAACCCGCGTGAAGCAAAAAGAGGTGATGACGCAACTGCACATTAACGGATGTCACTTTCAGAGTAGTTTTAAGCCATAAAAACGGCCATGAGGTGGCAGAAGTGCATTTGATTTGAGTTCACATGCATGTAAAAACACACTCAACCGCAAGGAGGAAGTGCACACACACAATTTAGTTCCAAATGTCAAAAATATAAATAGTTTATGGTGTTATATTTGTAAATAAATTGTTATTTTGATGCAGAACAACCCTTTTGATGATTTTTTAATGATGTGGTATAGTTGTTTAGATATTTAAGCTGTCACAAAAGCCCCAAAAAATACGTCAAAGTGAAAGAAATGTATGTTTTCTCCCATTTTTATTCAGGAACTGATATTTCCCTGAAACTTACCTATGTTCCACTGCTGATTGCCGAACGGAAAAAGGTAGAAAAACTTTTTTTTTTTCTGAAGAAAGACGGGAGTCTAATCTTTCTTTTGATAGGTTCCGTGTTTGTGTAACCATAGAGCAGAATATTCTGTGTGCTTTGTCAAAGCAGTAAAATTGGTACTGAAGGGTTTGTCTTTCGAGCAAATGACTTAAAAAAGATGGTGACAGACACTTCTCCTTGCTGTCATTATAATTATTTGACGTTGGGTTCTACATGTAAAACATAAGTATTCTTTAGAAAAACTGTGGTTTTCCATTTATATTTTTGGGTATCTGGGACTGATTCATTGCTCTTGTGCAAAAAAATTGCCTTGGCTTTTGTATGATTCATTTTTCCATCTGACCTTTTGGAAAGACTGAAGAGCAAAACCTTAAGTACCACCACAGTGATCCACACATTCATTGGTAGTAGAAGTAAAAGGAATTTCCATAAAGTAGAGTTCCTTGTTTGTATTATTATTGTTTTCATAGTAAGAGCACAGAAAACCTGTTTAGCACTTTCTCAATACGTTTTCTTAAAATTATTAGAGCTTTCTAGAAAGGAAATAACACCCCTATAGTCGCCATAAGAGAAAATAAGCATATAGCATTGGGAGAGATGTACAGTTCTGTACGGTATTTCCTGTTGCTTACTGCCCCCTAGTGACAAGTGTGGATTGCTACATATCACTTTGAATGCGTCTTCTGAATGCCTTTTGGTTCATTTGGGTATTTTTATGCTTGAAAATGCTTATGCTTTTTTTAAACTAAAAGTAACCATGACACAGCATGATCTATAAATGGATATATTTTTGAAAAAACAGCTGTATATATTTACAGATTGTGTGCGCGAGCGTGGACTTAGAACACCTGATGCAGGATAATGCTGTATCTGTAATTCTGCATCGACCCATTTCACACCCTGAAATGTGCATTTGACGTGTGAGAAAGCGATTAGAGCAAGGAGAGGAAGAAGAGGAGGAACAAGCCTTTATTGGTCCCTGGAGGGGGAATTCAATTTACACTTAGTTATACTGCGTGCATATATATGTACACACACACACACACACCACTTCTGCCTTTACACACCTGCACACCTAACAAGAGCTGCATTCAACATTTTGCTTTTACAAAGTAATGATGCTCGTTTTAGAACGCTTAGAATGGAGCCTAATCTCCAGCTTCCCCTCTGATGCTTCCAAAACACCTTGTCCTTTATTTAAGCGTGGCAGGGGAAACAAACCGCCAGAGGGTTCATTAAAACCTCTCCGGTTCTACTTGCGCTATCTGCATCACGCCGCTTGTCGCTGCCACGACGTGCACATTTCTCCTCTGTGGTCACTTTCGAGCGCTGATGTGTGGACAAAGCATCGTGATTTATTTTTTGTGCAGAAACTTTGTTTCATTGGAGAACGTTGACACTCAAAGTGACGCGTAGCGAGCTGACGATAAAGCAGACGAGCTTCTTGGTTATTAGGTGTCCGAGAAGCGGAAGACATGCTGTAGTAGTAACAACATGCATGCTGATATGTTGTACAGTATCTATACTAAACTGTATTTTGTATTTGTTCACTTTCAACATCATTGGATGGAATTGGCATAATTCATAATACTTGTTTAATAGAGTGCGGGGAAAAAAATTAAATAGCACATATATTCAGCATTCATGGCCCTGCTAATTTGTTATATACAGTTATTATTTATGATATGATATTATTGTATATTATATTTGTTTGGATTTTGTGTTAATTAGGTTTGAAAGCACTGATGTGTAACATCATAGGATGGAATTGGCATAATGTTTAATAGAATGCAGAAAAAAATAGTTTCATATTGAAGAAATAATCTCATAACTTGCGAGTCAACATTTACTGCCCTGCAAATTTGCGGATTTGTGGTAAAAAAACAAAACAAAAAAAACCATATAAATGATTTTCATTCATTCATTTTCTATTGTTAACATTTCATGATAACTAATTTTATAAAAAATACATTTTATTTGCTGTTTTGCTTGTTTTTAATAATATTCTAACTTTTAATGCGTAACAATGTCAGTATTTTGACTTTATGCTACTAAAATATTTTCCATTATTACAATATTTTAGCATTATTTGTGTAAAATCAGAACTGTTTCTTTTAACATTTTGAATTCATTCTTGTCAAATTGCTGCTCATTTTTTTTCAGTTAGGTATTTTAGTTTGCCAAGGGGATACCCACATGGGTTTAACGATTCTTGATGCATCAGTTTGGGCCTAAAATCATATTTATTTGTCTAGTGGTGACATAATAGTTGATGAATTTGTAATTCACCATCTTGCCCACCAGGTGGAGTAACTACACTTGAATTTTGCATTTAAGCACAATGTACGACAAAATAAACGTAATATTAATAATAATGCTAACATGGACACCAGCGGTCTTTTTGTTACGACAAAGAAAAGAAATGTGAAAGTGAAAATTAGACAATGCAAAATCGACAATCGGTCTGAGCCACTCAAACGCCTGGACCATCACAAAGGATAAAGATGGTATCTTTGCACGTATCAAAGGATCTGCTCCTATGAAACTGGTAGTGATAAATAAGAAGCCTAGTGGCCTCTCAATAAGCCTGTCTCTCCCTCCCTTGCAACGTCCCTTGGAGAAAAGTAAAGAGCTCCACTTAATTCGTGTATTTAATGTTTTTATTTCTGTATTTTATGTAGACATTACTTCATCAAGTAAATTGTGACATGCTAGAAAGTTTGCCTGTCATTGGACATGAAGAATTAACAGAAACACCCGAAACCCCATGAAAATTCATAGAAACTTCCCCCGAAACTCCATGAAAATTCATAGAAACTTCCCCCGAAACTCCATGAAAATTCATTTTCTGTGGCAAAGATAAAACGGAGGCAACATATACAATGTAGAATGTCTGGCGGTCATCTACAACCATGCATTTCAATTTTAAATCGCCACGTTGCAGAACTCTAAACTACACTTTGCACATTTTTCCTTGAACAGCAGGACAGCCTGGAGTGTCATCTGCCTTTTAGCTGCCAGGTGAGCGCCAGCAACACAACCTGAGACACGCTAATCCCTGCCATGCCAACTTGCGCTAGCGATAACGCTAAAACAACAACAACTCCAAAAAAAAAAAACCAACTCACCACTCTGAAGGTCTCCAATAACAGCATTAGGTGGAAGAAACCTAACAACACAATCAGCATCTCCATCAAGCAACTCTCAATCCTGCCTCCTCATGCTGAGGTTCTCCCTCCTGAGATGGTGAGGTGCCTCTTATCAGAGTTTCTCAGGCGGCCGCAAACAGCCAGAGAAAAAAAAAAAGAAACAGAAATAAAAATGCCCGGGATGGAGAAGAAAAAATGGCCTCCACTTGCTCTCTTATGTATGAAGAGGACTAGAACTTCCCAGAGGCCTACCTGTGGTTTTGTGATACTTTTACCGCCGCTGTTCCCCCACAAAAAGTTGAAAGATAAGGGATTCATTGGTGGGATGAATTCTGGACCCTTTCTGTATATTTCTTCCCAGGAAACATACCCTTAAACGCACGTTTGTCAGCTAAAAGTACCCTTCCAGACAGCACCTCACATGCCACAGCACTCTTTCCACTCGGCTGTTGGGGTTCATTTCGAGGTTACTTTCTACACTGCAGCCCTGCCAACATGTACTCAACACGCAATACAGATAAATAAACAGATATTATCACTTTCACAATAAGGTTTCAAATCAAGGGGGCGTGACAACGTTTCTGTCCCCTAGGGGGGCGTGACAAAAACAATCGAGTACTACTGCACCATAGTGTAAAGCAGTGATGTCCAAACTACAACCCGGGGCTGGTTTTTTTAAAATTAAAACATAAATTTAATTATATAAACCAAAAAAAAAAACCATCAAAAAAGGTGTAATAATAACTGTAACTAGGGATGTACCAATCCGATCTTCAGGATCCGCCACGAGATTGGGCCGATCCAGTGGTTGTAACTTTGGGACACACTCCAACATGGTAGGTGATTAGGGAGAGAAGGCAGCACCACCGTGCAGACATGTCGGCGGAGTACCGTGGTGATGTTAGTTACCCGTTGGACGCTGGTTATTGGGCTCCATAGTTTCACGGTAGAGTCCCCTCGCTGTGCCCGGACTCCTCTGTCATGGTGCCGGGAGCTCGCAAGGGAAGTGCCGCTCTAACCGCTGGTTGTTACTAAGAACCGTCGATAAACATGCATGTAACAGAATGTAGTATGCCCATGATGCACAAAGGCAGGCATGGTGGGCGGGGCTACGCCACAGCGTCACCTCGAGCAATATCGCGGTTTGATTATCGCTCCCTCGCTTTCCAAAACGAATGAAACAATAATGTTCACTATTTCATGCCAGACTGTGGTCTATTATTATTAGTTACAACTTTGAAATACAAGTGACATGTAGTAGTCTGGTCACTAGGCGGCAGTAACGACACAAAGACGTTACATTCCGGGGGTTAGGGGTGGAGTCAATTGGGCGGAAGGCAGGAAACCCCAGGAAACACTGCAGGAAAAGACGCAAAGTCTGGAAGATCTAGTAAGCTTTATGTCCATTCAGAACTCAATAGGCCCAAAAATGAGTATACTGTAATAGGTCCCCTTTGATGTTAGCCCGCGTACTTCCATTTGGAAGAAGAATGTATGATAAAAAGATCTAATTCTCATTGATACTGTATGTGATGACAATGAATTTATCTGAATTGCATGGAATTCAATTCCACTTCCTGTAATTCCAATTCCAATCCAAGTCGCTCCCAATTCAAATTCATCCATTCAATTGATTGTTTGTTTGTTTTTACAAAGTGGTGGGTGGCATCGTGTCCTTTCGGAAGATGATTTTATTTCTTCGTGCAACTTCAAAGGGGAGAGTTGGATCGCCCCTTCACTCAAAAGCGAGGGGGGTGCTAGATTTTTCTCATTCGACGCTCGTAAACAACCCCGAGGGGCGCATATTAATCTTGGAGCAGCATTTAAAAGTCGCTCTTGCAAAAACAGGGGACCTTTGAAGTCATCTAGCGGTGCTGATGGAAGCTACAATGTCAGTTTGGCAGCAGCGTCATCAGACAGTGGAGGGCATGCAGCGTGTGCTGTGGTGGTTGAAGCTTCAGCCCCATCCTCTGGATCAGACGCACCATTGCAATGTGACCGAGACGCCAATGACCGTGGACAGCATCACAATGCGGGATATTGTTTTGGAGTTTGATCATTTATTGGCTGAAGTGCCAGGTTTTACATTTTAGGAAGACTAGCTGAGTTTCTTTGTCATGCATTATGTGCAAAAACCTTACAGTTAGCGTTTGACTGTGAAGAGTTTGCTAAAAATACTTACATTTTTTGGCAACCTCGACTCACTTTTCATCATCAAGTCCAATCACATGAATCCCACGCACAGCCACTAGGAGGCACATTTCCACGGTATCTGGGAATTGCAACGACAAGCTGTGATGTTTGGTTCATGATTGGTTTCAACGTCAACATTTCACAGCATTCACAAACAAAAAGCTGGAAAATGCCATTCTGTCATTTGGATGCGTTCTCAGGGCATTCCATCCATTGCAACTGGACTGTCAGGGTTGTCATAGTTCAGACTCAAAGACTAGGTGGGACAAAACCAGTCAGACTAGATAGGACAGCTGTAGTCTCAATCAGACGAGACTAGTCTCTATCTCGTCTAGTCTTGTGTGGTTCCCACCAAGTCTTTGAGCCTGAGCTAGACTTAGAGGTGTCCTATCTAGTCTGAGCGGTTGTGTCCCAACTAGTCTTTGAGCATGAGCTGATAGAACCTGCTCGGATGAGAGGCGAAACGTCTTCCATGACAACCTGAACAGTTCAGTTGCGATCGATTGAATGTCCTGAGGATACAATGACACGGATGAACGAGAATAATCACAGGCCTGTTTGGATGCTTCATTTTTCTCACAAAACACTCAAAAATGAAGCCTCATTTGTCAACCCAGGCTTGCGGTATGCCAACAGTAGGATAAAAAAAATCAGTGTTACCTCTCTAAAAGTGATGCAAGAAGTGAAGCTCCCATCCCGGTCGGCTGGGTTAAGTTGCAGTCAGGATTACGCGAAAACTACCAAACTGATTTCTTCAAGTCTTGGCAGAAAGGGTCATGCGTGGTCCATGCAGGAAACCATGAATGTTGGCACAGAACTGGGTAAAAGTGCAGATGAACAAGCTTTAATTTTTGTTAGGCCAGACGCCACATTGCAACAAAGTTCATGCCCAATCCCATCATCTTTATATTACTCACAGCCACTAGGGGGCATATATATACACACTATGTAGGGATCCAAGGGGGCGAATCTCTTTTTTTTTTACCGCCTACATACTACGTCATAAATGTGTTTATTTATTTATATGCAAATTCCACCCTCCATTCCTGGTCGATTTTTGACATGGACAATGTCGGGCGATCGATAAAGAATCCGGATCAGTTCAAAACAACGGGAAAAAAAACTTGGAAAATGCTAAGGTGGAGGTTTATACTTCAAAGCCGCTGATTTGCTCAGTTCATTGTCAATCAAAAAGGGATCCTGCCTTAGACAAGTCACGCAACACTCATTCGGAAACCGAGCATCCGGGCCAGCCCAATGCCCCATAGACCCCCAGAGACCCTCAGCGTCCGATGGGCAAGACAAAGCCCAGCATTTATCTAACGACCGTCCAGTTTTGTGCAGTGGAACAACCCACTCTACTGTACGCTTCCCCTTTAAAGTCAATAGACGCTGAGTCGTGTCTGTTACTGTGATAAGTAATAATTCTGAACAAAAGATGACGATATTGTAGCGCATATTTAGTGGATGCAATGTACACACAGCAAAACATATTTTAGCACTTTTTTGAGGCGTTTTAGTCTTAGAGAAATCGCCACTGTCAACAACAATTATCTCTCAATGTATTCACACCAGAGAATGAACTTCGGTGTCTTTGTAAGCTTTAGTTTTTCTAACAAAACACTCAAAAGAGATGCCTAATTTGTCATCTTTGGTTCTCGTATGCCAACAGACGTCACATAACGAACGCAAAGCCTGCCTTCCTTCCTTCCTGCTTTCCCTTGTGGCCTCTCCACTAAAAATAGCTTGAACCGTATTAGGAACAAAAAAACAGCAGAATGCATGAAGCTGCAGGAGACCGTCGTCCTTTCAAGTCCGCCTCAATATGAAACAAAACGGAGCATTTCCCAAAATTAATCCCAGGAACTGTGCGGAAACCTAACAGCAATCAAACACTTCAAATTGAAGGTTATAGAAGAATTATTCTAGGTTTAGAACCACATTCGTGCAGAGACATGGTGACTCGTGACGATGAAACGTCTGTGGTTAGTTCGCCATGTCTGACTGTGAACTCGGCAGGCTTCGGCAACGAAACAAAACGTCAAACAATCCTCGCTTGTAGCCAACGACCACACCGAGACGCAAACAACACATTTTCTTCCTGCACCCTAGGGTGACTGAACAAGGTTTAAGTAGGTTTCTAATATTTTGGACGCCTAATGGCGCTAAATAACAGCGAAGAGCTCTCAAATGTACATCACTTCAACACAAAAGTGCTAATGAACATATTGAGGGCATAGCCCTAGGCCTAACCCTCTATAAACCTGACCCTAGTCATAACCCAAAACCTAGACAGAACCCTAAAGCTAAACATAAACCTAGCCATAACCCTAACCCTAGACCTAGCCATAACCCTAAACCTAACCCTAACTCTAACTAAACCTAGCCATAACCTTAACTCTAAACCTAAACCCAGCCATAACCTTAACCCTAACCCTAAACCTAGCCATAACCCTAACCCTAACTCTAACCCTAACCCTAGCCATAACCCTAGCCCTAGACCTAGCCATAACCCTAAACCTAACCCTAACTCTAACTAAACCCAGCCATAACCTTAACCCTAACCCTAAACCTAGCCGTAACCCTAACTCTAACCCTAACCCCAGCCATAACCTTAACCCTAACCCTAAACCTAGCCGTAACCCTAACCCTAACCCTAGCCATGACCCTAACCCTAGTCATAACTTTAACTCTAAACCTAAATCTAGCCATAACCCTAACTCTAACTAAACCTAGCCATAACCTTAACTCTAAACCTAAACCCAGCCATAACCCTAACACTAACTGTAACCCTAAACCTACCCATAACCCTAACAGCTAACCCTAACCCCAAACCTAAACCTAACTCTAACCGTTAACCCTAACCCCAGACCTAACCCTAACTCTAACCCTAAACCTAGCCATAACCCTAACACTAAACTTAGCCATAACCCTACCCTACAGCTAAACCTAAAACTAGCCATAACCCTAACCCTAAAGATAAACCTAAACCTAGCCTTAACCCTAACCCTAAACCTAGCCCTAGCCATACGGCACCATCTGGATCTGGATCATAATATCCCAAAAACTACCAAATGGATTTACACCAATCTTTGTAGCGGGGTAGTGCACAGGTCGCATTTTGATGCAGACCTGGTCAAAGGTTTGAGTAGGGTTGTTTATTGCAAACGGTGCAATAACTAACAAAAATCCAGCAGATGGAGCTGTTGCAAAAAGTATCTAGCTATGCTGTATGGTTGCCACCCACAGGACTGGAGGGGACCACCAGGTCAGAGTAGCCCTGATTAGACATTCATTTTCAAAGCTGGAAAAAGTGCCTGTGAGGACATGAAAATATGAACTTACAAAGCAATCAATAAACTACTTCAAAGCCCATTGATGAATGAATGAATGAACGATCTTGTCAATATGCGAGAGACGCGGCATGGCCTGGATGAACGATTCGCGTCGCTAACTGGGATTTCTCGTCTCCCGTTTAAAGTCCAAATATAAGAATAATTCCTCTTTCCTGTGTTTCTTCAACGGGGAGTTCTTTGATAGATTTGGGTCACGTTTCTCTCTGAAGACGGATGAGTCCCCGCAGAAGATGTCCTACTGTGCCACAAACTGAGGGGATTATTTCACATGTTTTATTCCTTATTTATATATTTGATGTCAGCGACAGCTGCTGTTTCACCCAAACTGTTGCCTTTCAACGTCGATGGACAGAGCTTCCAGTGCTGTTATCTCCCCATTTGCAACGCCCCGACAACACCCGTTTGGACATCACTGTCTAAATAAGTAGAACGCCGCCTGGGATTTGACAGGCGCCCTTTTAACGTGGACTTTTTTTTTAATGGTGCATTCCAAACGGTGAGCGTCGTTCTGCAGACGGTGAACAAAACATATAAATGATAGGCGTTACTGGCGAGAAAGACAATTTGATTCGGATCCAGATACTCAGGTTACAATACCAATCAAAAAACGGTCTGTTTTAAAAACAGACCGATACGAATCACTGCGGTGTTCAAACGATGCAATTAGATTCGATTCTACGGTTAAGTGCGTGGCATTCTTACAGCATTTTCAAATGTGTCCCCAAACATGCCGGAATGCACTGGCAAAAGTCAAGTCAGCAGAATAACATGTCATGAGTATACATCTACATCTTTTTCTTTGATGGGATCAATATCTTACATTGTTTCTATATTTTTATTCCTGTTACCTTTGGAACATTTCCGTTTCAACATGCCTTAACGTTGCTGGAAATGGCAGTGGAACCACCAAACGAACTAACTTTGAAAAAACAGAAGTCTTAACCTTCAGCCCAA